>APFE031511595.1:0-16609 GCA_000404065.3 Pinus taeda | reverse complement strand
GACGGTCACGATATGTAGTGATCCGAAAGTTCATTCTCTCCTCGGTATTACCGACACTTGATCCGTGGCTTGACACCCGATTGGTCCATGAATTCTATTTAAAGCGCATGGAGGGTCATTTGTAGGTTAACCGTGCATGAGAGAAGCTTATGTAAATTTTCATTCTTTTATTAATAAATTGCTTGTAGTAGCCACGTTGGCACAGGCCGTGGACTGTTTCCCTCTCTGGGGGTTTTAACCACGTCAAAATATTGGTGTATCGATCTATGATATGTTTGTGAGCGGTGTCCTTTTGGTGTTCTGTCTAAGGAACTTACCCTGTAAATTCCTACAGGGGGGACCCAAAATATATATGTACTGAGGTTAATAGTTCCGGTGGGTCCGCCATATGGGATTTTCCTTGAAAACACGAATCACAACCTTTTATCACAATACACAGGAAACACGGGATAAACCCATGGCCGACCATAAGGCTGGACTTCAAAAATTATGCACCTGAGACTATAGTTATCATTGGGTCCACTCATCACTCCTTCGCATATCACATATCACTTTACTGTTGCCGACTGCTGATTGCGATTTGCGATTGGGCTCCAGACCCGAAATAAATATGTGTTATGATTTAATAAGGCTGGAGGGTACGGTGTATCATGGTGCACATTGTGTATAAGCCCCAGGCTCTGCCGATTGCGAGGACCCGAAAATATGTATATTATGGTTAATGATCCTAGCAGGTCTGACATATCACGGTGTGCCTCATATACAAGCTTCATACTCCACTGATAGCGATATGTGATGGGATCTAGACCTGAAATAGATATGTATTATGGTTAATAATGCCGTCAGGTTTGGTGTATCATGGGGCAGTTTGTGTATCAGTGTTGATTGTGATAAGTGAAAAAGGGTAAGTTATGCATGTTTTTTGAGGCATTCCTATTATAAAGAGTTATAATGGGAATAAAGATGCGATAGAAGGTTTTGTGGGTTGAATGAAAATATAACCATAATAGAGAGTGGGGTTTGGTTATATGTGTGGGCATAAAGCACCATGAAGGTTTATGGGGATTGAAAAGTCCCGATGAAGGAAATGAATGAAGGGCTAGACTGGGTCATGAATGAATCATGCGGCAAAAATTTATTAAAAGGGGCTAAACCATTAGGATTTGAAGAATATAATCGGCCAAGAGTTAAAATCCCTGGGATAAAATAGATCGTTCGAAGAGGTGAAAGATCAAACTTCTAGGGGACCAATTCAAAATTGCTAGAAGGGTAGGTTTTAATAGGGTGGTGGTTGTGGCCACAACACACTCATTAATAACTCATGCATGTCAGTTCAGAGGAAGACCCAGTTGAGATTAGAGTTTAGGGATAATGTACTATCAGTTGTATAATTTCAAGAGTTGTAAAAATGGTGCATGGAATCAATTTAGAACCTATGTCTAGATTGTGCAATTATGGAGGGGAATTTCCAAATTAAATAGAGGTTAATTCCCTTAGTGATTGCACAAGGAATTAGGAGCTTGGAGGCTTGGAAATTTGGAAAAGTATTGGCCAAAGGAAGTCAGTCAGACAGAGGATAGAAAACACTTATGTATGTTGAGCTCAAGGTTGAGTAGATTATATTGTATTCATCCAGATTCTTTAACTAAGAAGGCACAAGGAAGTAGGGGTTGGGAAAGCAACATAATTGGCTAAGTGTTGGCTTGAGCTGGCTTGTGAAGCAAAGAATTAGATTGTACTAGTGGAGGAATTGTTCATGGAAAAAAATCATTGTATTTTCTTCTCAGATCTTCTGGTTAATGCAATACAGATAGTCGGGGTCTTTAGTAGTTGCTTTCCCCAGAGAAATATTTTGTTATATGCAATTGATATTCTTCCTTTTCTACTTATTGTTTTCATCGATCAATTTAGGTTTCCTCTCAAGAGTAGATTAGATTCTTGCCTTGCCTTTTAGCATATCACATAATTTGTTGAATCTACAGTAAAAATATACATGGTATCAAAACTTAAGACAATACAGAAGAAGAGAATTCGAGTTTGGTGTGTAGGTGAAATCGAATTTGCAACTTCATACTTCAGAGTCAACAATATGTCATTCTACAACCTGAGACTTAAGTATTCCTTGGAGGGAAGCTCAAATTACATAGCTTGGAAGGACAAGATGGAGGCAATTCTGGAAGACAATGGCCTCAATTAATTCATATATCATGACATTCCTGAGCCTTCAACATCAAATGCTAAATATTTGGCTGAATGGAGAAAGTGTGTGGAAAAAGTGAGAAGAATTATCCTGGAAGGAGTTCGAGACAACATTTTCTCGAGTCTACACGGTAAGGATAATCCATACTCAATGTGGAAGGCATTGATGGACCTGTTTTAGAATAGAAGTGACCATAGAAGGTTGACACTGAAGGAAAAAATCATAAATATCAAGATAGAGAAGGGCAACTCAATTTTGAATTACTTGACCAAGTTCACCCATTGTCGTGATGAGATTGGAAGTGTCAATATTATTGTTACTAAAGACGATATGGTGAGCCTAGCTCTTCTAGGAATTCCAAAGAGATGGCATAGTTACCAGGATTCTATTAATGGGAGGGAGAAGCTACCATATTAGGAATAGTTGTGGTCAGATTTGGTACAGGAAGAGATTCGACGGAACACCAGAGATGGGACCTCTTCCAAAGAAGTGGAAGAGGACTTTTCATTAGTGAGAAAAGAAAAGAAATCCAAGGGAAAGATGTCCCAAGGTGAGTAGGGCAGAAAGAAGAATGACTTGTCGAAAGTCAAGTGTTTTCATTGTCACGAGTACGGGCACTATGTGACGAATTGCCCAAAGAAGAAAGAAATCAAGAAGGAGCCAATAGTAGTGGTAGCAGGTGAATCTCTAGATTCACAATTCGAACTTGATTCCACTCTCATTACATGCATGGCCAACACTGTAATGGGAAGCATGTGGTATCTCGACAGTGGTGCCTCATTCCATATGATGGGGAATATAGATCTCTTAAGTGACTTTGAGGAGGAAGACCTTAAGTAGAACATAGATTTTGGAGATGATGGGGGGTATAACGCTACTGGGATCGGTACAGTTACCTTTAAAAGGGAGTCTAACTCCCCTCTCAGAATCACAGATGTGATGTATGTTCCAGGACTAAAGAAGAATATTGTTTCCATTGCTATTGGAAGACTATGGCTATGATGTGATTTTTAGTAAGGGAAAAGTTTTCTTTAGACAAGTCACCAAGGGACATGCGAAATAGATTGCTGTGCAATTCAAGAAACTATATGCTCTTGAGGTCGAAGATGCATCCAAAGCCTTGAGGAGAAAGGAAAAGGTTAGAGACTTGATGGTTGAGAGGGAGCATGAATTACCCCTCAACATGCAGCCCCAGAAGCAACCTCAGAAGCAGTCTCATAAATTTTTGGAGGAGCCACAATTAGAGAATCAGAGAGGAGACTGAGTGGAGAGATCCACTCAAGTAGAGAAGAATCATCCTTAGAAAGTTGTGGAGCATCCACAATTACATAAGCATAGAGGATACCGAGTGGAGACATCCACTCAAGAAGAGACCTCCAATAGGGGGGAATTTCAAGCCAAGTGGGTAGAGGGAGCACACGAAGCCATACTATTTTGGAGAATTTTGTATCTATGGATAAATACTAATTCTCTAGATAAGTAGCTGTATCTAGAACAATAGCTTAAAGTGTTTTATTCTTTTCCTATAAGTAATAGATAAGATAAGAAGATGAGAAGACCTAATTGTAGTTCCTCTTTCCTCCCGTCTCCCTTGTATCGATCCTGTCACTCCTTCCCATACTTAATATGATTGAGAAGTACCTGTAAACATAACAAAAAACAAAGAATCAATCAAAGCACATGATCTATTGAATACAAGTGAAAGGAATTAGATACAATTCACACATATAAGCATTATGAAATAATACAAACATATCGGAGAAAGGTTCAAATACTTTATTAAATAGAAGAAGGAATTAAAATCATTGGTGTTTGATTCAAAGCCATTCCTCCAGCTTGGATCCCATCCACATCACATTAAAATCATGAAAATATTGTAGCATTACAATACTTGCTTCAAAGCCAAATCTCATAGCAACATTATCTCCTTACAATTAAATATAATATAGCCCCTGATCACTTAGATGAGTGGTCAATTTATAGGAAGATGAAGGAGGTATTGTCATAAATGGTGGCATTGAATGGAATTCCATACTTATAATTAGTTCCATGGAGGAAGGGATGAGAGGATAGGATGCGCCTTAACTCATTCCTCATCGATTTTCAAGCTCATAGGAGTTGATAATTAAGGGAACCTTCTAGATGAATCCAAAAGATAAGAATATTCCCCAAACCCTATATGAATTTTGCTCAATATCGCTCAACATAGGTGAAAGGAAGCATAAATTCTCTACAGAGCACCCTGGTAGTGGACTCAATTGCTCTGCAGCACACCTTTACAAGGGCTTATCTACACTGGTCCCTCTAGAGGCTATTTTTGGATGTCTTCAAGTCATGAAATTGTTTGGGAAGGAGGCATTCAAAGCAGTGACTTATTTAGGGCATGGAGCAACTAAAATTAGGGTTTGATGAGCCCTAAAACATTGATCTAAATCATGGGATTGATGTCCCCAAATGGATCTGTAACAGCTGCCCTCTAAAGCATGAAGTTGGAAAAGTGCCAATGTCAAATGAAATGATTTACGATGTGATGAGGAGGTATCGAAGTGGAAGATGACCTATATAAATTACAATACATATATCATGATATTTGATTTTACATGAATTGCTAAGGGAAGGCATACCCATGTTCAACTTATAAACTTTCATTACATGTACATAAACAGTCGTCTACAGATATAGACCCATGATCAGAATGACCATAAATGTAAAGCCATTGTACATATTATTTAGTACTCCTGAAATCACAACCCTGATGGATGAAACTAGATCTGGGGTCTTCTATCTCATTCAATCATTCACTCAAGTATGATTCTAACCATGTGAATATATGATCTGAAGTCGAACATGGGAAGATACCATCTGATTACCAGCCAATGATGTAAGTTGTTAATTGATGTGAGAGAAATCACCGATAATGATAATGATCCTCAAGGTACTACAATACATTCTGCATGGTGTGAATGGATGATTTGATGTTGAACACCATACAAATTCTTTCAATCAAAGGCCATTGATGTTAACCTATCACCAAAAGTGACAAACCTACCATTGATGCATGCAAACCTCAAGGTACTGGAAGGGTGTTTCTAAGTCAACTTCTTGGATAATGTGTTGATGTCGACAAGAAACGACTCATCGTAGGAGGACCTTGATGTACACCACATCAACGACATGAAATGAGTGTAATAATTTTGGAGATGGAATTTGACTGACGACACAAGGTTTAGGAATGGCGGTCATGAAAATGAAGGTTTATGGTATTGCAAAGGATGAATTTTGACTGGATGACTTCTCTTGAACATGTTGGTGACACTGAAATGAATTGGTAGCATTGACCCAAAACAAAGTGATGGATGGTATGATAGACCAACAATGTGATAACCATCAAGCTAATAACCCAACCTAGATAGTCATGGTGATGGAGTGAAAGTGTCATGTTCAAGAGCAACCTGCTACCATAAAGTGGTTTTCCCCTTTTTCCCATTTTCTCCAGTCATTACTGACCAGTACCTCTTTATTTTTATCAATCTTAAGGAGGATAACATATGCTTGTTGTATAATTTCACCCTTAGGGTGAATCCATCGCTATTTTATGTTTTAACGAGTCTAGCAAAGGTGAAACTCGGTCTTGTCTAGATGGACAAGTTTGTCACTATTTGATGTTAAACAAGTTTAACGCCAAAGATAACTCGATCCTTTTAATGTTTAGAGAGTTTTAAAAGGGAAAGAAAGAAAACTCCACGAGTTATTTTTAGTAAATTAATCTCTCAAGCCTGAAAAAGTGTAATATAATACAAGAGAGATATTGTTTCCAATCTGTTAACATGCTGGAAAGGACAAGCGCTTGGCAATCTTTTCATGTTTAGAGAGTTTGAAAAGAGCTTAAAGAGGACTCCACTTTGAGGAACGAGTGGTGTCTAGGATAGCAACTGGTTTCGATGATGTTGGAACTTCTCGAAACATGTTGATTTATGTGAAGAGGTTGGCTAATAAGACCACTCATTGCAACTGTTCCTCAAAAAAGGTAAAACAACCAAGTGAAAGCGTATGATTGGCCAAGGGGATGGTGGCAATGGAATGAAAACAAACAAGGCTCATCTAACGAAAGAGGCTGATAAAATGGAAATCACGAGGGTTAAACATGTAAATAGGTTCATTTTTACACAAGCTTGAACCATAGGGAACTATGCTGGGATCTAGTTTCATGTTTACACAAGCTTGAAATGAAAAACTATGCTTGGAACTAGTTTCATTTTTACACAAGCTTGAAACGAGGAATTTTTTTTCCTGAAACTGGTTTCATTTTTACAAAACACTGAAATGAGGAAAAACTATGCTTGAAATTGGTTTACATGCCTCCAACATGATGAAAGTGAGAGTTTCCTGTAACTAGATGTAAGTCGCTGAGGTGAAGTAGGATGGTTATCCAACAACTTTTTGGCTTCGTCTAGATAGGGATAAAGGTGAATGGGGTGATCCCATTCACATAACCTATAGGGAAACTTAATTTTACCACTAGGT
Organism: Pinus taeda; assembly: GCA_000404065.3. Classification (NCBI taxonomy): domain Eukaryota; kingdom Viridiplantae; phylum Streptophyta; class Pinopsida; order Pinales; family Pinaceae; genus Pinus; species Pinus taeda. The sequence continues at coordinate 9,885 of APFE031511595.1, read as the reverse complement.
GCATGCCCCCCAAGCTTTATTACATTCACCTAAGTAGACTACTCGTGGCTATCAGGTGGATGGAATGAAGGTTCATTTACGAGACCAAGTGAAAGACTCGACTAGGATTTTACGAGATCTAATCAAAGATTCGAATTGGAACTTTACTCTAGTGGACCTTGTTTCATTTTTTAACGAGCTTGACACAAGACAAGGAACTATGCTCATACCCTTGGTTCCATTTTTTAATGAGGTTGACACAAGACAAGGAACTATCCTCATATCCTTGGTTTCATTTTTTAACGAGGTTGACACAAGACAAGGAACTATCCTCATGGGAGCTGTTTCATTTTTTAATGAGGCTGACACAGTAAAAGAACTATCCTCATATTAATTATTTTTCACGACCCATGATAAGAGGTCATGACTTCCCAGAGGTTCTCATCTGATGGGAGAACAATGTTTTGGAAGTAGAGATCTAGTTCCAATGCCCCCTGTACATAATGTACAACATCACTGAATTGATCATTAGTTGATGTAGGTATGGAATGGGTTGCCACATAATTAACCCATGGTGGGGATGATACCATTGGTACAAAAGGACCATTTAGGGTAGATGGTTGATAGGAAGCCAAATTGTGACCAGGAAATGAAACATGGTTAGTGGTGACAATTATGCCTTCATGCAAGAAACAAATCACTCGAAAGAGCGTTGAAATAATAGCTCCCATGTCATAAACATAGTCATGCCCAAGAAGTAAATTGTAATCTAAAGGGCCTAGGACTACCATCACATTCAGATAAATGATTTTTTCTCCCAAAGTAATAGGCAACTGAGGAAGGATCGCTAATGGTTGACTAGTTCCTCTGCTAAAAGCCAACAAATTTTGGGTAACAGGCACAAGTGGTGGCGAACTGAGCGCTTTCCAAGCAGTTGAGGAAAGGATACTCATAGATGCACCTTCATCTATAATAGTGCCGGATACAATCATATTACAAACCTGTACTATGATCTAGAAAGGCACATAAGAAGGAAGATAGAATCCTGCCAGTCGATTCCAATCAAAGGAAGTGACCAGACTACTTGGAGGGGGTCCCGTAGAAACGAGAGAATTAACCCCTTGAGTTACAAGAATGGGAGGATTTTCCTCCTATCTTGATGGAACAGGAGGACTGCCCCCAAGCTCATTAGAATATGAAGAAATGAAAAGAATCTGAGTGGTATCATATTCACTCTCTTTGGGAAAGGTATGATTAACTAAAGATGAAATCGAGTCAACTATTTCCTCGACCTACTGATTTGGGTAGGGTATAGACTCATTGGATTCACTTTTAGAGAGAGTAGGTTTGACTGACGACTGATTTGGGTCAGTCACTTTATCAACTAGTGAAGGATTAAGGGGTAGTTTCCTATAACCAGATGGAAGCTGCTGCGGTGAAGCAAGATGGTTATCTAACACTTTTTTAGCTTCATCCAGATAAGGACAAAGGTGAATGGGGTGATTCCCTTCACATAACCTATAGGGAAACCTAACTTTACCCTTTTTCCATGAAATTTACTATCACTAGGTGATGGTGTGTCACCAACATGATCTCTAGAAGTTGATGGCATAGGATGTTGTGAATAAGAAGACCATTCTTCTAAGATCTAAGTAATATTAGGACAATTTCTAAGAACATGGTTTCCCGCACAAAGTTTGCATGGATATCGAACTTTGTGAGGCTTGATGGACGGTTTCTCATTAGATGTTGCATTCAAAGCAATGGTTGTTTGTTTTCCCCTCTGCTGAATTTGCTTCTTCTTCTTCTTCTTCCCTTTCTTCTTCTTCTTAGCCACCTGGTTACTAGTACCAATACTTTCACCAGGCGAAGAGGAAGAAGGGGAGGAAGAAACAACCGAGGAAGAAGGAAAAGGGTCAACTTTAGAATCAACTAGAGGTTGATTTTTTCTAGTCAAAGGTGTACTCAATTGCAGAGAAATAACAACATTTTGAACCAAAGAGGTTGAAAACAACCATACTGGCGATCCAATGGTAAATCCCAGAAGAGACAATGTAGCCATAAATGGAGCACCAATATTTCCAAAATGTGGAAAAGGACTAGGATTCCCATCAAAAGGAATTCCTTGATCGGTGGACTCTGGATTTGTTGCCATATGTTTCAACCTAATATCAACTAAGGAGTGAGTGTGGAGGATGTTATCCATGGTCAGTTAATTTTATTTTAATCAAATTAACATAACAAAACAAAAAAGGGATAATCTAGGTGAAAGTTTAACCAAGCAATTGTGAACTGCAGAATACCTCCCGACGAACGGAGAAGTACGGGCAGACAATCTCCTCGAATGCTCTGTTTGGTGTATCATAGTGTACAAGGTAGAAGAATCGGTTACCTAAGGATGGATAACAACCTAGTTTTGTCCTCCCATATATACCCAGAAGTATGTGGAGGCCCAATCCATATAAGCGATGTCTAATGCAGAACCGCACCGTGAGAGCATTCCCATATACTTTACGTATTGTAACACCGCCCTATATACCCGAAGGTATGTGGAAGAGATACGATATACTCACATATGTGGAATGAGGTATCACACTTGGAATGCATTGCAGACAGGTTAGCGACAACTGCTTTGTTTTACGACGCCAAAACATGTCTCTAGCCTAGACCTCTAAATGTTTTTCGTTAGGTGACAATGCTCCATTAGGTAAATTCAGATAAATATTAAGTTGATTTTCTTTAGAATTTTCCTTTCAAGGTTCACCATGTGATGTATTTGTGAAATTCCTAAAATTAAACTAATATAATAAGAATTATTTTCATTCAATTAAACAATGAAACCTTAGATAGTAGGGATAGAGAAATCAGATCTTTGACAAAGAGCAAAGAGAGAATCTAATGCAATTTCTCTAGCTATTCCTTTCAAGCATTCAAAAGCTACAATATGACGATGAAACTTTTTCTTTTTGAATCCCTTAATTTTATGATGAACAAAAAGGCAACATGCACATAAAATCAATCAATATTTCATAAGAATGAAGACTTTTATGACATTTATGTTTTGAAGGAAAAGAAGACTTTACGACACTTTCTTTCGAACAAAGATTAATCAACTATATTATAACTTTGACTATAGATCTATAATGACAAAGAAAACATTAAAGAAACATTAATAAATCAAATAAAAGTAGGGATAGATAAGGAGATAAAAACTTGTTTTCTGAGCCATGACATTCATTGATCAATGAGCAAGCAAACAAGTAGAGAAAAGTTGGAAAAAACACATTCCGAAGGTGAAAATTTTCCCTAAGGTGGATCAGTGCAGGTCAAAGCGGGCCTAACTGCGATGTAGAGCACTGTCTCTCACTCAAGTGTGCTCTGCAGAGCACTGTCCCCTGACCAAGCCTGCGCTGATTCTTGAGAGGCCAGTCAAGAGTCATCTTACCTCAAATTTTGACCAAAATTCAATGCAAAAGGGTTGAAATATAGTCAATGAACACAAGTAGGGTCTACAAGAATGTCCTAGGAGGTGAATAAGCTACTAGTAAGGATGATCTTCCCGAGTGGAGTCACCAATTTGTTTTGGAGAATTTGGTATCTACAGATAAATACTAATTCCCTAGATAAGTAGTTGTATCTAGAACAACAATTTAAAGTGTTTGTCTTTTCCTATAAGAAATAGATAATATGAGAATATAAGAATACCTAATTGTAGTTCTAATTTCCTCTCATCTCCCTTATATCGATTCTAACACTCCTTCCCGTACTTAATACGCTTGAGAAGTACCTGTAAACACAACAGAAAATAAAGAATCGATCAAAGCACACGATCTATTGAATATAAGTGAAGGGAATTAGATACAATTCACACATATAAGCATTATGAGACAATACAAACATATGCGAGAGAGGTTCAAACACTTTATTAAACAGAATAAGGAATTACAACCATTGGTGTCTGATTCAAAGCCATTCCTTTAGCTTGGATCCCATCCACATCACATGAAAAGAATGAAAAACTTGTAGCATTACAATACTTGCTTCAAAGCCAAATGTCATAGCAACATTATCTCCTTATAATTCAACATAATCCAACCCCTGACCACTTAGATGAGTGGTCAATTTATAGGAAGATGAAGGAGGTTTTGTCATAAATGGTAGCATTGAATGGCATTCCATACTTAGAATTAGTTCTATGGAGGAAGGGATGAGAGGATAGGATGCACCTTAACTCATTCCTCATTCATTTTCAAGCTCATAGGAGTTGATAAGTGAGGGAACCTTCTATATGACTCCAAAAGATTAGAATATTCCCCAAAACTTATGTTAATTTCTCTCAATCTCACCCAACGTAGGTGAAAGGAAGCCTAAGTGCTTTGCAGAGCACCCTGGCAGTGGACTCAACTGCTCTGCAGTGCACCTTTACAAGGGCTTACCTGCGTTGGTCCCTCTAGAGGCTATTTCTGGAAGTCTTCATGTCTTGAAATTGTTTGGGAAGGAGGAATTCAAAGGGGTGACTTGTTTAGGGCATGAAGCAACTAAAATTAGGGTTTGATGAGCCCTAAAACACTAATCTGAATGATGGGATTGATGTTCCCAAATGGATCTGTAACACAGACCTCCAGGTGAGAGGTGGGGTGATGTGAAGTAATAGTCCTAAGAGTGCAAAATTTGGGCAGGTTCCATTGAGAGGTTTTGTCTCATGGTTCATTACCCTGCTATGGGAGCGCATAGTACATAGTAGTAGGATGAATTAGTGGTAGTTAATGCAATCATTTATCAGAGTGATAGAGGTAGAGGCTAGCAGTAGTCAAATACTGGAGAGTGCAAAGTAGATTTGACAACAATACAAATGGCACAGAGCCAAAATGAGAAGAAGTGCAAAGATTTTAGTCGACAGAGGTACAACTAGTAGTAGTCAGAGACTTTGGTGACTGATGCATCATACTGATTCAGGTTGGATTCTTTTTGGTTTCATATGTTGTATTAGCGACAACAAAAGTGACAAATGTTTCGTGCAGAACATTCCAAAGGTACCAAACCAGGATAGAGTTGAATTCCTTTATTGTTGAGAGGGAGATTTGAAATTTGCAACAAGAAATGTTAAAAATAGCATCTAGAAATTCTAATTTAATTTATCCTTGAATTAAATTGTGAATTAAGTCAAAATTCTATTCTCATAGCAATATGTGATAGTTAACAAAGTTAATTTGACTTAGTTGGCTTAGTAAATTCAAGTTGGAAGTCTATCTAGATCCATGCATAGTAATCCCTAAATTTTAGGGGCCCAGGTTGAGTTCTTTTGAGTCATAACTAAGTTATAATCAGTTAAAATAGTTATAGCTATTGGAGGAACTAGTATGAGGCCTAGTAGTGGAGTAGTGCACACGTGCATCACTAGTACCACAACATTGAACTGAAGATTCACTCATAAATAACTCATGCATGTCAGTTCAGAGGAATACCTAGTTGAGATTAGAGTTCAGGGACAATGTACTATTAGTTGTATAATTTTTTGAGTTGTATAGATGGTTCATGCAATCATTTGAGGACCTATGTTTGGATTGCGCAGTTATGGAGAGGGAATTTCCACATTAAATAGAGGCTAATTCCCTTAGGCATTGCGCAAGGAATTAGGAGCTTGGAGGCTTGGAAATTTGGCTAAGTATTGGCCAAATGAAGCCAATCAGGTAGAGGATATAAAATTCTTATGTAGTTTGAGCAGAGCATATTGTATTCATCCAAATTCTTTGACTAAGAAGGTGTGAGGAAGTATGGGCTAGACAGGAAGTAGAATTGGTTAAGTGTTGGTTTGTGCTAACTTGTGAAGCAGAGAGTTAGATTCTATTAGTGCAGGAATTGTTCAGGATGAACACGCACTATATTTTCTTCTCAAATCTTCTCGTTAATGCAATATAGATAGTCAGGCTTTTTAGTAGTTTCTTTCCCCATAGAAATATTGTGTTATGTGTGATTGATATTCTTCATTTTCTTCTTATTATTTTCATCGATCAATTTTGGTTACCACTGAAGAGTAGAGTAGATTCTTGTCTTATGTTTTAGCATATCACATAAGTTGTTGAATCTATAGCAAAAATCTACAGTTATAAAAACAATTATGTGTACCTCAAGGGCTACATACCTTAGTCATTCAAAATTACAAGAAGTTCGCTGCAATAGTTTCTGCAAGACACTATGATCTTTTTGTTGTTATAAGAATGAACACTCCAAAGATGTTGAGGTTAAGGAGTGCCTTAAAAGGTAATTATTGAAGATAATCTTTTGATTACTAATATGTTTCTCTAGATCACCAAATAATTGAGTGTATATCTAAGGAATTTAATCCTCCAATTAGGGTTCTAGAAATGCAACACTTTAATTCCAATGCATCCTCAAAACCTCCAATCATGGTGCTAACCAATAAGGATTTTTTGGCTCTTATCCACAAGATTTCTTCAATATATTTTGTCCATATTTCTAAGTATAATTGGGGCTTGATCCTCCTGGGGTATATACATAAATTTCAGCACTAGTTAGAGCACCCAAAAAAGCCTATATTCTTTCATAATTCTTTTGTGTTGATTATTCTAATAAAGAAGTTGTACTCTAGTAATTACTCAAACAATTCAGCTCTCCAATATATAATACTTAGACTATGGTTACTTTAGGTCACTAATTTTAGCCTTTGATGTGGACCTAACATGCTTCAGCCTATTATGAAATTGATCCTTATATTTCTAATAATAGTCCTCCTTTTTCTTCTTATGTTGGCCATGTAAGACTACTTCCAGGTATCTAAAATCTTAGTTTTATCCCTTTCAGATGTGGTTATAGAGTTTGGACTATCTTATAGGACCTTAAACCTTGAATAGGCTTGTAGCTTTGGTTTTTGGATCACTATAAAAGGTAAAGAGGTTGTCAACAAAAGTGTTTCTTATCTTCACAATTCTTTTGGCATTGTACAGAAGTTATCAAGACTCCAACCTTTATTTATCATTCATGACATGAGATCTAGATCTCCTTGTAGCCTTCAATAGGTCCTAGATTCTAATAAACCAAGACTTATATTTGATCCTTTACCAAGATTTTTTTCTTCCTTGCAAATTAGAATCCTTCAAAATATGGTAGGAGTAAAATATATTTAAGTTTCCTTTTCCCTTCTACTTTACCTTAGCTGTGATACCATGTTAGAAAATCAGAAAGGCAAACTATTTTCTTATCTTGAAAATTACTTGTGATGTATTTTATTTCTTATTATCTTATTTTATGTATTCTTTTATCTTCTTATCATCAAGCAATTATCAATAAACAAAATCATGAAGAGAAAGACAACAAGTGACATAGTATGTAGGCTCTCAGCCAAGGAAAAATCTATCTTATAGCGGAAAACCAAAAAATTCTCTTCTCTTCTTCATGAACCAAATAGAATGAGACAAATAAGACCTTTTGACCAACAATAATAGTCCAATCCACCAAGCCAGCCTCCCAAGATGACTATTCAAACTAATTAAGATCTTCAAAAGTTAACACACGCCAACTTCCTTCGAGTCTAGTCAAACTTTAGATTTTGGCTTCCCGCATCAGAATTTTGGCTTCTACTACTAACTTTCAACCTTCAACCCTCCTGAAACTTAGAAATACCACACATGTGAGGGAAATAAAGAGAAAAATGGGCTTCTCTCCTTCGTCAGGGTTCCTTCTTTCTTCGCTAGGATTTTCCTTCCTTCTTCAAGCCTTTTTCAACTTCTTTTCTTACCATCGCACTTCCTTATAAATTCAAATTTAAATTCACTTGGATGGATGCATAATAGGTCAAATGCACTGCTTACTTATAGTCTCTTGTGTGAGGTCAAGTTAGCTTCATGAGGTCGACTTGATGGAAGTTGAGGTCGATTTGGTGGATGAGGGTAAACTTACATTTTTGAAACAAATACAAAATTATTTCTTGATACAAAAATCCCAATAAGGGTCTAGAACATAAGGATAATGAAAATGACTCATGTATCAACCCTAGGAGCACACAGTGGGTGCTTAGTCCTAGAAACATAATTAAATGAGCATGAAACCCATGCTTATAAAAATATTTGTTCTTTGATCGTTTACAATAATTTTCTTTTTCTTTTCAAATAAAATTTACATCATGTCATGAGATAAACAACAATTATGAAGACCAATACTAGTTACATTTTCAACACTTTGGTTATACATTGATATCCAAATCATGTGAGGTTTCATCTAGGAACCTGTTAGCGCTTGGAATTCACCTAGGCTGAGATAGACAAACTCTCAAGGCTACATCAAACCATTTCACCTCTTAGCTAAGCCCTACGAGGTATGAGAAGGCTCTCTCGGGTCAGATTCGGTAGATCTTTCAATATGATAAGCTGACCAATTAGGATCAAAGATATTAGGCTAGTAAATTGATAAGGGGGGTTTGATTTAAAGATTTTTGGGTTTTTGGTGGCAATTGGAGGGAGTGCAATTCAGGGTGCGGGGATTGAGCACAGTTTTTGCAGGGGGATCTTTGGGGAAAGGTAGGAGTGAGTGCTGATGCCTTAATCTGAGATGGATGATCAGGGATGATAGAGAAGGAGCTAAAGAGGGCAAACAACCATTTGAATCCTCTCTAGATAGCAGAAAACATAATTTTGAACAAACTAAAAGCTGAGCATGTCAAAGCATGTATTCAAACTTTACCACTTCATCTGTTCAAATAGAAGCAAAAGAGAGATGTAGAATACATAAACAAACTTACAAGAACATGTAGAGAACACACCATCAACACTACAATCCACAAGAATCCACAAGGATGTCTGCAAAACCCTGGCCTTCTTTCTCTTTAAATTGCAAAGATAGATGCACAATATACAATGAAACTTTCTCCCACAAGAGTCCAACCTTCCAACCTCTCAAAATGACTAAGAAAACACATAATATAGGCAAGCTAACCTCTTCCCTTGCCTCTAGGGGTCGAGCTCATCCTTTTAGGAGCAGTTTGAACTATTTCCAAACTAAGCACTAGATAATAGGCATCTCAACAACTTGCCTCTATTACTTAGCTAACTGATTCATGCATTAATTTTTCACTTTTTACATCAAGGAAGCTTCTAGAAGATTAAAGAGAGGTAAAATCTATCAAAGTGCCATGAAAATATTACATTTATCCATGATTTACAAGTAAAAATAGTCAACCATAGTCAAAACAGTGTTTTTTGACAAAAAAGGTCAATTCTGGCAAAGCTGGCTTGAATGGTCGCGCCCCCTGTTCAAATGGTCGCGCCCCTTTGCAGCAACTTTTAAGTGGGTTCCACTGGTCCAAATCAGATGCAAGATGTCTCATTGGAAAGCTTGGTCTGTCTACTTTCCATCCCAAGTGGAATTTCTGAATTTGGAGTTGTTTTGCCCCCTCAAAAACCATTTCTCCCAAGGTCACTTTCTGCAACTCAAAAAGTGGGCAGAAAGTCATTTTTTTGATGTATTTTGAGCTTTTGGAGGCTCAAATCTCAAAATCCAGCTTCTCCCAAGTATTGGTAATTTTTCTCTTTGCATGCCCTTTCCAAAAATGCCAAGTTTTCAAAATTCCGAGCAGTCCTTCAAAATGTCCGCGCGCGCGACGCGGACACGACACGGGAAAAACCTGTAATTTTACCAAAAATTGGCAAAATGCTCCAAAATTTTCAAAAATTTTAGATTTTGATGCTATATCAATGCTGATCAGTACCATGATGAGTGAGGCTGCCCTTACGAGGCCTCTGCTTTGTCTCAACCTCCGTGGATGAAGATCGGTCATCACCTTGCTCATTAGTCTCAGTGGTTGACATGATGTTATTGAGCAAGGTGGAACAAATAGGCAAAGATGACTGCTACCCTGCCTGCAAAATGCTGAGAAGTATGTTGTTTTCAAGG
>APFE031511593.1:171213-184276 GCA_000404065.3 Pinus taeda | reverse complement strand
GAGTGGTTAGATGACCAGATTTGGTCATTTACTATGCCTAAAATTCAATAGAAGTTAAAGCTAAGAAATTGTAACAAAAAAAATCAATTTGAAAATTTGTTAAAACATTTTTCATTGGCCAAATCTTCTGCTATTGAAAATTTGTTTGAATAGCACTTTATTGAGCCAAATAATTCTTCACTCAAATCATTGAGGAGCACAATTTTTAGGTATTTTATTTATTTAATTAGATTTTAGTTCTAGAAACTTGTTTTTCCAATTTCGTATTTTCAATTTGATGTGAAATTCTTACTGGTTTTAATTTTGATTTTGAATGATCTTATATAGGAGATCTATTGGAGAATTTGAAGTTGCGGTATCTTGAAGCAACGATATTACACTAGAAAATGAGAAAAAGAGGATTTGAAGCTCCAAATTTGATGGATCTAAATTGCCTTTTAACAACTCTCCATTTTTGGCAAATTTAGTAAATTATTAATATAATTTCTGAGAATGAGGAAAGGGTTGTTTTTCTCTACAACTTATAGCTTCTAAGAAATTTTGTAAAGGTAATTTGTGTTGTAGAGAGGGAGGAAAACTCATATCTAAGGATATTAGGGGTTTTCTTTTAGTATTCACTCTTTGTTAGTAAGGCAAAACTTGCACTTTTTGTAATCCTCCTTCCTGGTGGCAGAGTTGATCATTTTGAAAAGATTGTTAAAGGAGATTCTTACGAAAACAGAGAAAGGATTTTAGGTCCAAATATTGTATTTTTAGGAATCTCTATTTTTTAACGCAATTCATTTTCATTCAATTGCGGATGTGTGTAATTGTTCTATCTCTTGCACTCTTGTTGATATGACAATGATTTTCTTTTAGACCAGGTATCTGATCTATTGGTTTCATAGCTGTGTTATTGATTTCCATTTTTCTCATGTGCTTCACTCAAATTTCAGAGTAATTATTTACACAAAATAAAATTATCTCAAAATAATTTGATTGCCATTATAATTATGTGAACTATTTCCTATTTTTTATGGAAAATCATTCATTGTTTCAGATCTCCAAACAATGCATGTGTTGCACCTAACATATTTGTTGTTAGAACCTTTTCTATAGTACCATATTCATTATTAAAAAACATGTTAACTCTCCATGTTAATTAAATCCATGCACTAGGTATTTATGAGTAATCTCCCAAGTATCAAGTTAGATTAGTTTCCTCTACTTTTATGCACTACATATAGATTTATATTTAGACTTAGTTTAATTAATCACATTCGTAGAAACCTCCATCAATAGGAGAAATTACATTTGTTTCAACTTAACCGTCACTTTCTTGGAAGAGATTTGCAACATAGTAGATGTGAGATCTCTTTTATTGTTTGGTGAGTATTAGATATATCACAAGTCAAGAAGGAGAGAGAGGGGGTAATTGTATTTAATAGAACTAACAAGAGCTATCTTTTAAATAGGTAAGAGTCTGATTTGGGGCTTTGACCGGATGGCCTTCCTAAATGTTGATCAGGTCATTTTTAGGCATTAGCATTTTTGGCACTAGAAGAAAGGGCATAACAAATTGTTTCTTTAAATATTTTATGTTTTAAGAGTTTTATATTATTACAATGTTTCCTTCTAAATGACCTATTTGGAGTTTTTTCACTTGACTTCCACCTATCTCCACTCTAATTCGGGTAGTAAAACTCTTGTCAAAGATGAAGTTTAACGGTAAGAAGAATGTGTTTGATTTTGATCATGTTCTTCAATTTATTTTAAATTTTAATAATTTTGATATTCAGGAAGGTGTGGTGTGAAGGTTTTTACTCTCATTTTGACAGGATTGTCTAAATATTCAGGTAAATCATTACCATTCTCCTCCATTCGCACTTGGTATGAGTTTGTAAAAAAATGCCTTCATGCATTTTAGGATTACAATTAGGAAAATATTTGTGTTAAACTTGAGATACCTCGTCGATTCAAAGGTTCTTATTTGAACGATTTTCACATTAGTTGTTTATTCAATTTAATGTTCTTAAAATTATAAGCATAAATTATCCACAGGGGCAGGTCAACTAATGAAGTAAAAGTGCAGTGTATGTGTTAGAAGTTACTTATGTCATTAAGGTGATTATTTGATTGTTATCTGAATTAATATCAAACTCTAGAATTAGTATGGAGATGATGTTACTATCTATACTAGAGTATTACTTTTGAGATTTGTTAATTGATTATTCTAAATGATATCTCTATAGTTAATTATAATTGAATTGAGCTTTGTATCATGGTTGAATAATGATCTTAAATATTTTCAATGAATATACTAAGTTAATCTTCATTTCAATTTCTTTTGGATTTTTATGTTGCATCTAAACAAAGCTAATTATGAAAGCATGGAGTGATAGGAAGGAGATCCTATTTTATCAAACTGGAAAATGAAATATGCTTGAATTCATATGCTAAGAAAAGGCTGTCACTCTTAACTATTGCAACTTCATTAAATGCAAAAGTAAAACAAAATTAAGATTACTAATCTATGAAATAACTAAACTATGAATGAAATGAAATGACTGAGTTATACCAGGTATAAAGAAAACGAGATGATGGAGTTATGCTAGGTAGAAATAAAACAAGATGATTGAGTTACACTGGGTATAAAGTAAACGAGATTACTGATGTAGAGGTCAATCTAATCATGAAATCCATTGAACTAGATCCTAAAAATATAAAAACAGAGTTCACCCACAAATTAAATCTATGAAATAAAAGAAAATCTAATTACAGTGAATCAAAGACTTGATCTACACACAGGGATTCTCCATGAGGTAGCTCACAACTTTAATCAACAACACATGAATTTATGAACCAAGACATTTGCATTAATATGAAAAGAGTTTCTGTAGGATGCTTCAAAATTACATACGGTGTTGCACACTTAACATAGAGAAACCATTATTCTTATAGAGTTTTTTTTAATAAAAACATGAGAAATTCAAGCCTATGGATATTCACTTAAATCCTTATCAAAGAAAATCATATCGCTTATTCTTCGATTTCCTAAAGAAAAAGCAAATCGATAATATGTCTTGGAACTTGGACTCTGTTCTAGCACATTATCTTGCGGTTGATTGTCATGGTTAACTATGTTGTAGTGCAAACGTCCTAAAGGATTAGCTCAAGTAAACAAGAATAAATCCATGAGAGGATCATTCCTCATCTACCCATATACAGCTTTACTAAGTTGGCACACTCAAACCCTGTCAACAATGGAAGTAGTTGCGGATTTGTGCATTAACTGCAGAATCAGGTCAAATTTGTAGCTGCATGTAAACTTTAATAAAACAATAAGGCATGTTGACAAAATATGAAAAAGATGACATATTGGTGCTTACCTTAACAAAACCTTCTATTTATTGCATGTATTTAGATAATAATGATAGGAAAAAGGAAATAATATGGGAAAAAATGTTCTCAAGGTAAAATAGTTCTTGCACTCTACATTGGCTTTAAATTAGTTTTTTTCAGTTTCAATATGAGGATTTACCTCCCGAGTTTAAATTAACAGGATAGTTTAGTGGGTTATTTTTCTCTTCCTTGTATTCCAAATCCATATAATGAAGCCACTTCAAGCTCTGGTGTTTCATCTTTGGTTCTGTTAGGTCCCTATAATATTAGTGATCCCCCCATTACTATTGTTGTTGTATCCCTTATTTTTATTATTGTGCCCCATAGAATCCCTCTATTGTTATTTTTGTGCCTTTATATTATTATTGTTAGGTCGGCTTGGTTATATTGTTACACCGTAGACTCCTATATATAGAAAGAAGGTTTTGTCATCTGAATCATCTAAGAATTGTTCATTTGTGTAATGTAAATGAGGTTTCCACCTTGAAGGGGCTTATTTATAAGGTGTGTATCTATATTTTCTATACTTTTGTGAGTTGGTTTCATAACATTTGGTATGAGAGCTTTGGATTCTAGGGTTTCACTACTCCAAATAGGTCATCATGCCATTTTCATCACAAATTTTTTTCATGCAATGTTTCAGAAGCTAAAAACAAAACCCATTTGGGCCGAAATAGTTTTGAACTTCGGGTCCAAATTTTAGAGCTTTTCTCACTATATTTGTGGAGATATGATCTAAGGAACTTGGCATTTTTGCAAACTCCCAAATTACATTCCAAACAGGTGACCTGGGGAAAATCGTGATAACTTTTGTTTTGTGCATCAGATTGAAATCGCGTAAGAAGTTTCAGAAAGAGGACAACCTATAGTTTTCTATGCATCATTTTCAGGTACTAAGGTGGAAACAGTGACCTGTGGCACATCATACAAGTTCTCTCTATTGAAATAGTCTACAATCAGGTCACCATGGGATATTTGGCATAATGCCTCCTTGGAGAATCTAATTTTGATCAGACTAGCGGCATTGCAAAGAGGATGTAGAGGGCTACTAAAGATCACGATTTCATAACTGGGAGATCCATAATTACAGAGGTACATTAGATTCAATATCAAGCTCCTACAAGTGAAAAAAGGTGTGTATTTTTTAGATTTTTGCATCAGCTTGGTTTGAAAAATTAGTTTGAATGAATTCAAAGGGCATAGTGAAGCATTATTATTGGTGATTGATGCCCTGAAGAAAGAAAATGGAATCGCCTAGTAAACAACCTAAAAGCTCTACCATGCCTCATGAAGAAGAGGAAGAAATGCAACATGATATATCAATATTAGGAAACCAAGTGTAACAAATTACACTCGCACAAAAAGTAACATAAAATAAGATGGATGGTTTAAAGAAAGATGTAGAAGCTAAGATGGATGGTTTAAAGAAAGGTGTAGAAGGTGAGATGAATGACTTGCAAGCTAAGATGGATGCTAATATGGAAGCTAAGATGAATAGCATGGATGCTAAGATGAATGGCATGGACGATAAGATGGAAGAATTTAAGATAAATTTGAATAAGTTGCTAAAAGAAATGGTCACTAATGGTGAAAGGGTAGTAAAGGAAACTCATGATGAGAAAAAAATAAATGTTAATCATGATCTCATAGACTCTAATGTTGGATTGAAGACCCACCATGTTTGAAAAATCGATATGAGGAAGTTTGATAGCAAGGATCCCGAAACATGGATACTATAGATGGAGGAATTTTTCGATATCCATAATGTGCAAAACACACAAAAGGTACATATTGGAACTTTATATTTGGAACCAAATCAATTTGTATGGTATTGATAGCTTTGACGTCGTAAACAAATTCTCACTTGGAAAATTTTTACGGAAGAAATGATAGCACATTATGAGGATACAAAAAGCAACACCTTTTTTAGCCAATTGATAAATCTCAAACAAAAGGGTTCAATGATGGAACACATTGAGGACATCCAAAAATTGAACATAAGGGTAAAAGATATTCCAAAGGAGCATAGGATTGATATGTTCATAGGGACTTTAAAGGATAATATCCAACATGAGGTTCACCTTTGGCATCCTGATTCACTGGAGAAGGAAATCAGGTTAGCAAGAAAAATGGGAAGCAAAATTATGGCAATCAAGAAGCCTACCACTCACAACTATAAAGATGGAAGTGTTGCTACCCCTAGTCTTCCACAACCTACAAGGTGTAGACCACAAAAATTGGAAGAAAAAAGAGAAAAATGGCTTTGTTACAATTGTGATAGGAAACACACTAAAGCTCATAAGTGTGCTGAGAAGAAATTATTCTAAATAGATTGTGAAGAGGAGGAATAAAAGGAAGAATACATGTCAAAAGAAGAGGATATACTCTAGGAACAAAACCTAGATAAATAAGAAATGAATCCGACCATATGTTGTAATGCATTGGCTATAATTAGCACTCCTCAAAGTATCAAGATAAAAGGACATGTCAAGAAGAGAAAGGTAATAGTGTTGATTGATTCGAGAAGTACCCATAATTTTATTCATTTTAAGATATCAAAGGAATTGAATTGCTTCCTATATCTAGAACCAGAGTGTCAAGTGATGGTTGCAAGTGGAGGAACCATATATTGCTCTCGAAAGTTCCATAATATCAAGTTATCCAAGGGTGAATATGTATTGAATAGCCCAATTCTTTCTATTCCAATGGGTGATGTTGATGTTGTGCTAAGAGTCTGATGGCTACAATAGCTTTTAATTTTGATGAACGTTTCATGAAAGTTTCTGTGGAAGGAAAGGAAGTTGAATTAAGGGGTATTGTAGGGAAACCAGGAAATATAATCAACTCTAACAGTATGACAAAGCTTCTAAAGAAGGAAAAACGGGGTCTAATTACACAATTATGTTCGCTAGAGGTTCGCACATTGAAATCATCTATTTCTTCAGATCTCCAAAAAGTCTTGGACAATCATTACAAGGTATTTGAGACTCCCTAAGCCCTCCCACCTATTTTTGATCATGATCATGCTATTTATTTGATTCCAGGAAGTGTTCCTTAAAAAATTAGGTCGTATAAATATCCCTATGCCCAAAAGAGTGAAATTGAATATATGGTCGTAGAAATGCTAGAGGCTGCTATAATTCAACCTAGTCAAAGTTCTTTCTCTACTCCAGTAGTATTAGTTCACAAGAAGGATGGATCGCGGCGCATGTGTCTAGATTATAGGGAGCTCAACAAGCTCACTATTAAAGATAAATTTCCCATTCATGTCATTGATGAATTATTAGATGAATTGCATGGATCAATTTACTTCACCAAGTGGGATCTTCGTTCAGGATATGATCAAATTAGAATGAAGATTGAATACATTCCAAAAACAACATTTAGAACTCATGAGGGTCATTATGAATCTTTGGTCATGCCTTTTGGCCTTACTAATGTACCTTCTACATTTGAAAGTTTTATGAATTCCATTTTCTAACCGTTCCTTACAAAGTTTTTGTTAGTATTTTTTGTTGATATACTAACCTACAACAAGTCTTGGAAGGATCATTTCCAACATGTTGACATGGTGCTCAAAATATTGGAGGAGAAACAATTATGCGCAAAAATATCCAAACTTTTCTTTGGAGTACAAGAGGTGGAATATCTGGGTCATATGGTATCTCATTAAGGTGTTAAGGTCGACCCTAGCAAAATTAAAACCATTAAGGAATGGAAAATCCCCACATCCATAAATCATCTACAAGGATTTCTTGGGTTGACAAGGTATTAGCGCAAGTTTGTTAATAATTATGGGAGAATAGCAGAACCTCTAACAACATTATTGAAGAAAGATGCATTTTCATGGACTCCAGAAGCAACAAAGGCCTTTGAACAGCTTAAAGAGGCAATGTGCCAAGCACCAGTGTTAGTTACAACAGATTTCACAAAAACCTTTATTATGGAATGTGATTCCTCAAGAAATGGAATCGGTGTTGTTTTAATGCAAGAAGAAAGACCTCTTCCTTTCTAAAGTCATCCAATCAAAGGAAAGTATTTACACAAAGTTATTTATGAGAAGGAAACTTTGGCAATACTACATGAACTTAAGAAATGGTTACCCTACCTATTGGGAAGACACTTCAAGGTAAAAACAGATCATGATAGTTTTAAATATTCTTTAAAACAAAGATTATCTTTAGAAGAGCAGCAAAAATGGGTCACAAAGATGTTAGGTTATGACTCTGAAATCATCTACAAAAAAGGGAAGCAAAATATTGTGGTAGATGCACTCTCAAGAAAGGATGAGGATGTGGAAGAATTTCTTTACGCTATTTCTATTATACAACCAGATTGGACAAATCAAAGCAAGGGATTATGGAAGAATGACCAGGAAGTGTGGGCACTCATTCAAAATATACAACAAGATCTGAGTCCATCTGATACATTTATTTGGAAAAATGATTCGTTACGGTAAAAGGATAAGGTATACCTATGCAAGAATTCCCAACTCAAACAAAAGATTCTTAGGGAATTGCACACCTCTCCCTTAGGAGGGCACTCAATATTTCTAAAAACCTACCACACGGTTAGGAAGGATTTTTTTTGGGATGGCCTTAAATCGTATATTCAAAAATTTGTGGCGAAATGTTTGGTTAGCCAAAAAAATAAAGTTGAAACAATTAAGACTCCAGGATTACTACAACCTTTATCCATTCTAAGCCAACATTGGGAGGAGGTTTCAATGGATTTTATCACAGTTTTACCGAACTCCGAAGGAAAGAATGTTATCATCGTGGTAGTGGAAAGAATGTTATCATCCATTTAAAGCGAGCATAGTTTCTACTGCATTTATGGAAACAATTCAAAAGCTACATGGAAACCCGAAGATTATTGTAAGTGACAGAGATCCCATTTTCATTGGAAATTTTTGGACATAATTATTTTTTTGTCTTGGTACTTAGTTAGCTCATAGTTCATCTTATCATCCTCAATTTGATGGGAAAACTGAGATAGTAAACAAATGTTTGGAAGGATATCTTCGTTGCTTTGTATCTGATAAATAGAGACAATGGGTCAAATGGTTGCTTCTGGCTGAAGGGTGGTATACCACTTCCTTCCATGCTGCAACAAAAATGACTCCATTTATGGAACTTTATGGATATCATCCACCATCCTTCACATCATATTTAAGAGAAAATTATAAGGTTCAAGTACTGGAAGATCACATCAAGCATCAACAACAAGTTCTCCAACTCTTAAAGGATAACCTCACCTTGGCACAAAATAGAATGAAATAGTAGGCACATCAACATCACGGTGAAAGAAGTTTTGATGTAGGTGATTGGGTATTTATATGGCTACAACCATATAAACAAATGTACCTCAATAAAGCTAAGAAGGATAAAAAAGTATCACCAAAGTGTTATGGTCCGTACAAGGTGTTACAAAAGATAGGTACTACGACATACAAATTGGAGCTTCATATAGCTTCTCGAGTACACCTAATTTTCCATGTTTCATGCTTAAAGAAGGTTATAGGTGACTAACATCCAGTTCAGACAATATTTCTAGAACTTGGTGAGGAAGAAAAATTCATATTGGAACCTAAAGTAGTCAAAGAAAAAATAACTCAACAGCTACGAAATAAATCAATTTTAGAGTATCTCATCAAGTAGAAGAACTTACCCATTGAAGATTCCACATGGGAGGATGAGAATTTTATACAGAGGCATCCAGAACTACTCAAGCGTTGAGGACATCACTTTTTTGAAGGAGAAGAAGGAGAATGGCATATTAAGTTCCTATAATATTAGTAATCCCTCCAATAGTATTATCATTGTATCCCTTATTATTATTATTGTGCCCCTATTTGTCCCCATATTATTATTATTTGTCAGGCGAGGAGTAACTCCAGAAAACTAATATCTTTATTCGTTTAACCAGCTATCTAATATATACAAGAATTTGATTGTTCAGTTCATCTTCTCGATGACTGTTCACATTCAGTTCCCCAATCACTAAGGATTAGGTGTCAACATTCCCCCCCTTAATCTAAAGGGATGTTGGTGAGTCCAAGCATCGTTCTGAATCTCTCAAGCTTTTCTCTTCCAAGCGCTTTGGTGAAGATGTCTGCAATTTGCTCATTTGTGGAACAATGGCGGAGATGGATTGTTTTGGCCTCAACATGATGTCGGATCAAATGATATTTAGTATTGATATGCTTTGTACAATCATGAAACTTTGGATTCTTGGCCAACTTTATTGCAGAGGTGTTGTCAATCATGAGTGGAGTTGATTGTACTTGTTTCACCTGCAAATCTTCAAGAATTTTTCTGAGCCACACAATTTCTTTTGTTGCTTCAGCTGCTGCCACGTATTCTGCTTCTGTTGTGGAATCTGCTGGAACTGATTGTTTGCGTGATCTCCAAGAGACAGCTCCTGATCCAAGACTCATAGCATATCCTGAAGTAGATACTCCAGTTTCTTTGTCTCCATCGAAGTCTGAATCAGAGTATCCAATCAAGCTGAAGTCATCTACCTGTGTATAGTTGATTCCAAGGTCTTGAGTTCCCTTCAAGTACCTTAGAACTCTTTTTGCAGCAGACCAATGTCCCTCACAAGGCTTTTGCATAAACCTGGAGAGGATTCCAACAGCAAATGAAATGTCTGGTCTGGTAGTAGTGAGATAGATGAGACTTCCTATAAGCTGTTTGTACTTTGTTGCATCCTCAAATTCCTTTCCTTCAATAGATGTGAGCTTTAAGTTTTGTTCCATTGGAGTAGAAAGAGGATTGCACTCAGTCATGCCAAATCTGTTTAAAAAATCTCCAATGTATTTCTTTTGAGAAAGAAATATGGATTTTGGATGTTGGGTTACTTCAATGCCAAGATAGTAATGAACATAGCCCAAATCAGTCATTTCAAAACTTTTTCCTAATTCTTTCTTTATGGATGCAATATAACTTTCATTGTTCCCTGTCATTAAAAGATCATCTACATATACCACAAGATATACAATTATTTTGCCAACTTTCTTGAAAAATAAAGTTGCATCATCAAGATCAAAATGATTGAAGTTGAGTTTCAGAAGATGCTCAGTTAGCTTTTCATACCAGGCTCGTGGTGCTTGTTTGAGGCCATACAAGGACTTCACAAGTTTGCATACTTTATGTTCATGTCCTTTCACAGCAAATCCTTCAGGCTGGGACCTAAAAACATTTTCTTTTAGATCTCCATTCAAGAAGGCAGTTTTTACATCCATTTGATGGATTTTCCAACCGTTCTGAGCTGCCAGTGCAAAGAGTGTCCGGATGGTGGCCCATTTTGCTGTGGGAGCAAAAGTTTCCTCATAATCGACCCCTTCCTTTTGTGCAAAACCTTTTGCCACAAGCCTAGCTTTGTGCTTGTCAAGTGAGCCATCAGCTTTTTACTTGTTCTTGTAGACCCACTTGTAGCCAATTGGTTTGGTTCCAAATGGAGGATCAACCAGCTTCCAAGTGTCGTTCTTATGAGGGCATCATACTCCTTTTGCATCGCTTCTTTCCATTCATTATGAGAAGCAGCTTCTTTAAAGGAAGTTGGTTCAAAATCTGTAGACAAATTCAATTCACAATCATAAGAACATCCATATCAACAGGTGAATTAGAGTCATCTACATCACCTCCATTTTGTCGGTTTGAATTTCTGGTTCCTGTTTTTCCAATTTCATCAAGATGAACACTTTCAAATGTCTTTGTCAGCCACTTTGGGGGACCTTTCTGAGATGGTCCAGGCTACTCTGTTGATTGAGTTGGGACTGAATCAAGATTGGGTCTCCCAATTCTATCAATTACATCACTTAAAGCATCATCCGTTGTTGGAGTTTTAGTCGGGGGAGAGTATTCTTCAGAAAAAGATTCCACATGTTGATCTAGAATAGGAATCCCCCCTTCAAGATGTGGAATCTGATTACCAAATTCTTGAAATGATTTTGTTTTTACGAATCTATCCAAGCGATCAAGTTGCCGCTCAACAACATTGTCAGATTCAGATGATTCAAGAAAAATTACATCTCTAGATACAACAAACGTTTTATTTACTTCATCATAGAGGCGGTATGCTTTGGAGGTATTTGAATACCCCAAGAAAATACACTTACGACTTCTAGCACCAAGTTTGTTTCTATGTACCTTTGGTATCAAAGCATAACAGGTGGAACCAAAAACCCTGAGATGTTTGACCCAAGGAACATGTCCATACCACAATTCATAAGGAGTCTTGCTTCTTATAGCACTAGAAGGACATCTATTCTTTATATATACAGCACATAGAATAGCAACAGCCCAAAACATTATCTTTACATTTTTGAAAAAAAGCATGGATCGTACCATATTCAAAATTGTTCTATTCATTCTTTCAGCTACACCATTCTGTTGGGGATTATAAGGCAGAGTTGTTTGATGTTTAATCCCATGTTGGCGAAGATATTGTTCAAATTCATTTGATGTATATTCTTTTCCATTATCAGTGCGAATAGACCCAATATGAGATTGTGCATCATTTTCAATCCATTTATGAAATTTCTTGAATGTTAGGAAAGCATCAGATTTGTTCTTCAATAAATAAACCCAACACATTCTGGTGTAGTCATCAATAAATGTCATGATATATTTATTTCCATTTGCAGAAGGAACAGGCATTGGACCACATAAATCTGAATGAATAAGTTCAAACTTCCTATGTGCTCTTGAATGTGAGTCATGAAATGACTGTTTTCTATGCTTTCCTAGAATGCAAGCATCACATTGCTTAAGTTTTCTAGGAATTGTAAGCAAACCAGCAACACCATTTTTCTTCAATAAACGGAGACTTTCATAGTTTAAATGTCCAATCTAGCATGCCATAATAAACTTGATGGAAGTGTACCTTCTTCATGATGAGAAATATATGAGAAATTGTTTATGAGAAGATGTTCCTTGCAGTTTGAGAAGTCTTTCTTCTTCTATTCCCCTCATGACAAGTGAGTGATCAGATGATTTTCTCACCTCAAGCTTGCCATCAAACATATGAATGGAGTGACCTTGCTGGCGGATGTGGACCAAGGGCAACAAGTTTCTCTTGAGTTGTGGGAGATATAAAACATGATCAAGAAGAAAGTCTGAGAGACCAGGAAGTTTAAGCCTGATTGTGCCAAGCCCTGATGGCTTGATTTTTGACTGATCTGCAAATTAAACTACTCCATCAACATTGTCAGTGAAATCTTCAAAAAAGTCTTTTCTATGAGTCATGTGACAGGTTGCTCCTGAACCAAGCAACCAATCATTTTTCCAAGAAGCAAGTGAAGTGTTAAACAAATCTTCATTTACTCCAATGTTACATTGTGCCTCAATATAGTGAGCGGATTCAGGTGCTTTACCTTTGTCTGTATCATCAGTTTTACCTTTCTGTTGGTTTCTTCTATACTCAATTTTGTCCCATGGTAGCTTGCATGTAGAGGCATAATGTGATCCATTTCTTTTGCAGCGAATACAATGTAAATCTGCCTTTTCTCCTTGATGTCTGCCCCGCCTGCCTCTGAAGTATCTTCCTCTTCCTCTTCGTCCACCTCTTCCTCTTGTAGAATCTTGAGCAGGATATTTTTCTTTATTAGCCATGCATACAGTCTCTTCAGAAGATTCAGGGATTGTCTTCTTTCCAAAGGCTTTTTCTCTTTCAACAA
>APFE031511593.1:99804-150217 GCA_000404065.3 Pinus taeda | reverse complement strand
CAAGGCCTTCCTTCAAGCTGGAGAGAGTATAGCACAGAAAGGTAGGGGGTATGATAGAAATTCGCTACCATATCCGTGGGGAGAAGTAGTAGAATTGATTTGATAATCACCCAATGAGTGTTATTAGTTGAAGATTTATTAAACAATAGGTATTACAGACTCATGTGTGGTGTGCGTTCTATGTTATTTAGGTAATGGATCGATCAGATTGCCAATACATAGACATTTAAATGGAAAGATAGTAATCAAACATAGACACAAGAATTTTTAATGAGTTCACCCTATCCTCCAGGGTTACGTCTCCGGTCCAGCTTTCAATGGTGCCCTTGTTTTATTGTGTCTTTAAGCAGAGAATTACAATGTAGGGACTGAATGTGAGTTCTCTTGAAGCCGTTTTTCTTGGCAGGGTGGTTCTTGGATTCCCCAAGCCACTAGAGTACATAGACTCTTCCTTTTCCTACAAGCTCTATGACCTTGTAGTCTACAGTGGAGAGAGTGAAATGTGGTGCTCAGTCCAGATAGATTCCTCTATGGGATGGCCTGAACCTCTCAAGTTTTGGTGCTCGACACTACTGCTGGTTAGCTTGGCCCTCTGTCTCTTTCTTCTTTTACTTCACTATCTTCTTTCTCTTTGTATTCCGTCCTCCTCTTGAGATTTTGGTCTCTCTGTCTTCTTTCTTCATCTCTCAAACAGTTCTCCGACTTGACTGTGTGTTTTTTGTTGTTCATGGGTTTGAAGCCATTCAAACCCATGACTATTTGGTTCCTCTTCTACCTCTGTCAATTCACCTTCTGCAACTACGCTTGGAGTTCCCTATTCGGCATCAACATGAATGCTCAGGGAGTGGCCACATGTCCTCCTCTAAATGGCGTTAGCCTACCTCGTTGGTTCATTTCGTTAGTTACGTCGTGGATGCTATCTTTCTCCACTGTGACGGTCAAACGAACCTCAAATATTTACAAATTTGGTTGACTCCTTTGTCGATTCCACTTCCTCCATCAGCCGTGATCTTAGCCATCGAACCTGGGTCCCCCAAATCCAACTTCATACACACGTCCCATGTGGTTGACTTGATCGACTGATAGCGCATAATCAACATTGGTTTTCTCTCCCCTTCGTTTTCCACATGTAAATCGATGTATGGAATCGCTTCGTTCTCATCCAAAACCTCTTACCATTTGAGGGCACTCCAATTAGTACTGCCAGTTTTAAGAGCGTGGGTCCTGCCTTTGTATTTTTAGCACTTTTGACTTTTCTGCTCGTAGTTCTCCAGCTCCCAACGTGACCGAGTGCTTGAGCTTCCTCCACTTCGGCCCTGTTTTCCCAACGATATGCTAATCGTGCATCAAAAACCTCCTTATTTTCCCGATCCGGGGCTCCCAAGGGCCAATTTAGCCTCCTGCGCAATCTCCATGGGCCTTGATTAGCGAGCTTTGATCGAGGTCCTTGTCGTTCCACACTGGTTGCTATTGCCACTGCTTCATTGATGCTTTTGATCGTCGTGTTGGAATTCTTTAGAGATTTGTCCCCTCTTGATCAAATTCAGATCATGAACTTCGCACTAAAAAAGCTTTTGGACCACCAAAAGTTGGTTTTTAAGCATTGACTAAGTGAAGGTATTTCTTTCTCACTTGTCAAATCTCAATCCACTTTGCACTGCTCGTCTTTGAACCTATGATCCCAATCTCGAGGTATTCCACATCTCCCTTGCACGTTGTCCTTACCTTCCTGTCCAACATTGTGTCTTCTTGCAATTCATTAAGATATTCAGGTAGTAGGTCATAAACAAAAGGAAATTGACTCTACTCTTTAGGGTCCTCAATCATTGAAGGTTCAAACAATCTCAAGCAATATGCATTTATGACTGAGTAGATGTGCATGTAAGCTGGTAAATCAAGGTGAAAATCATTTTCACCAATCTTCTCAAGTATCCTGAAGAGTCCATACCTAAGAGGTTTTAGCTTTTTATCTTCACCTTGAATCATGTCCTTGCTGATATACAGCCAGACTTGGTCTCCAACTTGAAAACTATGCTCCATCCAATGCTTATCATGCCTAGCCTTGTACTTTGCCTGTCTCTTTTCCAGTTGTTCCTATACTGGATGGTGGATCTCCTGGATCTGTTCAATGAACCTAGTTGCCTTGTCCACATCACTGTGTCCATCAACCATGGTATCTTTACCAAAGAAAAAAATCCAAAGGAGACCTTGGTGTGAGACCAAAATAGGTCTCAAAAGGATATCTTTGTGTGGAAGAGTGTTTGGCTCTATTATAAGCATGCTGCACATAACACAAGTGTCATCTGAAATCTTAGGATGTTTGCTGCAATATCCTCTCAGTAACTGGATCACTGTCTTGTTAACTACTTCTGTCTGGCCATCTGTTTGTGGATGAAAAGCTATGCTTTTCTTTATTTTGGTGTCCATCAGTTCCCAAAGACCTGACCAAAACTTCCCCACAAATTGGGTGTCTTGATCAGATATAATGGAAGTGGGTAATCCAAAATGAACCCATACATGTTCAAAGAACAATGTTGCAGTTTGTTCAACTGTAATCTATTTACTACAAGGTATCAAGATACACATTTTGCTAAACCTATCCACAACAACATATAGATAATCATGACCTTTCCTAGATTTAGGTAGTCCTCCAACAAAATCCATGGACACACTTTCCCAAGGGTGAGAAGGAACTGGCAATGGAGTGTAGAAGCATAGTTTTCTATTGTTGGGCTTGCTTTTAGCACACATGGCACACCCTCTTACATATCTAGAAACAGTCTCATTTATTTTTAGCCAATAGCAGAATCTTTGTTGTTGTGAAACTATTTTACTTACCTCGAAGTGACCTGATATCAAAGAAGTGTGTGGTTCCCTAATTATCTTTATCCTCTTAGTTTGTGGAATGCAGAGTTTCCCACAATGGTATAAGATTTGGTCCTTCACATGATAGTCCAATTCTTCTACTCTTTTACCTTGACTCAAAGTTGCATATACATCTTTAAATTCCATATCCTGGACATATTGTTCTATGTATCTTTCATGTAGTAGATAATTATGCTTAAGTATGGTAGGTGCATTTATAATGGGCCTAGATAACATGTTTGCAACATTGTTATGTATGCCCTTTTTACATTTGATGAATAAATCAAACTGTTGCAGAAAACCCATCCATCTGTAATGTCTTCGTTGCTGCAACCTAGTTTGGGAGTGTAGATATTGAAGTGGTTGATGATCAGTATGTATTACTGTCTCTTTGCCCATTAAGTAATGTTTCCACTTTTTAACACTTTGAGCTAATGCATAAAATTCTTTATCATAGGTAGGATAGTTAACTACTGCAGGATTAAAAGTCTCAGAATGATAACATATGGGTTTACTGTGCTGTGTCAACACTACTCGCATGGCATAGTCACTGGCATAAGTTTGGATCTCAAATGGTCTTTGTAGATCTGGCAGTGCTAGTACAGGTGTTGTACTAATCTTTTATTTCAAGGTATCGAAGGCTTTTTGATGTTTGCCTCCCCACTGAAACACCTTGTTCAATCATGTTAAAGCATGTAAGGGAGCTGCAATTGAGGAAAAGTTAGAAATGAACTTCCTCCAATGTTGTGCTACTCCTAAGAAGCTTCTCACTTCTGTAGTAGACTTGGGTTTAGGCCAATTTACAATGACAACCACTTTAGAGGGATCTATTTTCAATTCACCTCCCCCTACTATATGACCTAAGTAGTTTAGAGATGTTTTTCAAAATTCACATTTTGAGAGTTTAACATAAAGTTTTTCTCTTTTCAAAACATCTAATGTATGCTTAACATGCTTTAAATGTTCTTCCCACATTTTACTAAAAATCAAAATGTCATCCAGATACACAATAAAAAAATCATCAAGAAAATGTCTGAGTACAACATTCATTAATCTCATGAAAGTAGTAGGAACATTAGTTAAGCCAAAAGGCATAACCAACCATTCATACAAACCCTAATTTGTTTCGAAAGTAGTCTTCCATGCATCTTGCTCTGCAACTCTGACCTAATGGTATCCACTGTGCAAATCCAGCTTGGTGAAATAAACATCTTCCTTTAATTGATCCAAAAGATCATCTATGTGAGGAAAGGGATAACAATTTTTTATTGTTATCTTATTCAGTGCTCAGTAGTCAATACACATTTTCCATGAGCCATCTTTCTTTCTCACCAAAGTGATTGGTGACCCACATGGTGATGTGCTAGGCCTAATGAACCGTTTCTCGAGCAGCTCCCGCACCTGCTTCTTGATTTCAACATTCTCTAAAGTAGACAACCTGTACATCCGAATGTTAGGCAATGGAAGATCTTGCTGCAAAATAGTATCATGTACTATTCCCTTTTTGGGTGTCAATCCTTTAGGTTCTTGAAACAAGACATCATACTCTGAAACAATCTTTTCTATTAGCTTGTTGATTAACATTATAGCCCTCAAATACATTAGTTTTATCACGTTTCTTTTCCTTTACAACCATTAGTAAGAACTGTTTACATGAATTTATCATTCCTTTCATCTGTCTTGAGTTTATGAGAGTATAATTATTCTTGAGCTTATGAGCTCTTACAAAGTATTTGATTCCATCTTTAACAAGTAGATACTTGTTCTCAGCTTTATAGAAAATAGTCTTTCTATAATACAAGTAAGGGCTTCCTAAAAAAATTCCACATATATCCAAAGGAATTATATCTAACTCAACCTCATCTACAAATGATGACCCAAAAAAAAACTTGAGTTTTCAGTGTCTAGTCACTTGTAGTTGTGCTTTATCATTCAACCATCCTAATGGGTATGGTTTCTAGTGAGGTCTAGCTGCTAATACCAATTTCTTTACAATTGCTTCAGAAACTAGATTTACTTGTGAGCCACTATTAAACAAAGTATCAATCTTTTCATTTTTGGAAGTAACTCGAATATGGAAAAGTTCATGTCTTTTTCTCTCATGTTTTTCATCAATAACAGATTGAGTAGAATTACTAGTAGATGCCTTAGAATTCTTACCTTTTATACCTGTGGCTGAAATGATTGTTTCATCTCCTGAATCTGACACCAAATCTTTCTGAATAGCTGCGGTGGTCTTCTTATTCTTGCCCTTGGACTTCTTAGGTCTCAGCTCATGATGCAAAATCCAATAGTGCTCATCATCATGCCCATCCTTTTTACAGTGAGTGCATGAAACCTTGCCTTTTTGTGCAATGTAATCCTTCCTTGCCTTCCACTTCTAATTTATTTTCTCCTTGCCCTTTCTTAGAGTGGGTTGGGATGGTCCCCCAACTTCTAGATTTCCATTCTTTCCTCTAGCTTCTAGATGAGTAGCTTGTACAGATACCTCATCTATACTAGTGGGATTAAACATGAGGATGGTATGCCTCATGTAGCTATGTAGACCGCCAATGTACTTAAAAAGAGTCTCTGGTGAGTATAATGAGATAACCAACATCAATGCTCTCTTCCTAAACTCCTGAGTATACCCTTGCAAACTTTTCCATTTCAACTGCCGAAGAGTTTGCCAACTCATCATGGCTTGTTGCATGTAGGCCAATGGATAGAACTGCTTTTTGATCGCAACAAAAAATTCACTCGAGATAGAGATGGTCTTACCATGTATTTTCAGATCAACTTGGGTTTTGCCTTCCCACCAAACCAAGGTAGTGCCTCCTAGGCGTAGGCTTGCTAGCTAAATCTTACTCATGTCTGCGTCTATGTTTTCTACCCTGCAATACACATCAATTTGTCTAATCCAATTGTCCAACTTTTCAGTGTTTAGCTCTCCATCATATATAGGAAAATCAAATTTAACATCTAGCTTAATCAAATATGCTTTCTTATTATGCAAAGGGCTATTGGGAGGTGTGAGAAATCTTTCCTCTTTCCCCTTTCCTTTGGAGTGGTCATGGGAATGAGACTCATCTTCTTATTTATCTTGTTTAGAACCTAATGAAACTTCATCCTTGTGTTTTTTAAATTCTTTATACATTTCTTCTACCATAGATTTTATAGCTACGAAACTCTCTATGGATTGAGGGTCTGGCGCCATAGAACCTTCCTCTGACATTGTCTTCCTAGAAGTGAATCTCCCAATTTTAGGATTAGTTTCCACCAACTCTCCTTCTCCTAATTTGAGCTTTGATCTAGTGAACATTCACAGCTAAATCAAAAAAATCTTGTGTAACCTTATAGCCTAAAGCTCTGATACCACTTGATCTGATAATCACCTTATGAGTGACATCAATTGAAGATTTATTAAACAAAAGGTATTACAAACTCATGTGTTGGTGTGTGTTCTGTGTTATTTAAGCAACGGATTAATCATATTGCCAATACACAAAAATTTAAATGGAAAGACAACAGAGAAATATAGTAAGAAAACACAAACACACAAGAATTTTTAATAAGGAGTTCACCCTATTCTCCAAGGTTACGTCTCCATTCTAGCTTTTAGTGGTGGCCTTGTTTTATTGTCTCTTTAAGCAGAGAATTACAATGCAGGGACTCAATGTGAGTTCTCCTGAAGTAGTTTCGCTTGGTAGGGTGGTTCTTGGATTCCCCAATTCACTAGAGTACACAGACTCTTCCTTTTCCTACAAGCTCTGTGACCTTCTGGCGTATAATGGGAAGAGATAAACGTGGTGCTCAGTATAGATAGATTCCTCTACGGGATGGCTTGAATCTCACAAGCTCTAGTGCTCGACGGTATTGGTGGTCGGCTTGGCCCTCTATCTCTTTCTGCTTCTGTTTCACTGTCTTCTTTCTCTATGGATTTCATCTTCCTCTCAGGATTCTAGTGTCTCTGTCTTATTTCTTTGTCTCTCGGACTGTTATCTAACTTGACTGTGTATTTTTTTTTTGTTCATGGCTTTGAAGCCATTCAAATCCATGCCTGTTCAGTTCCTCTTTCACCTCTATTGATTCACCTTCTGCAGTTGCGCTTAGAGTTCCCTGTTCAACATCAGCATGAATGCCGAGGGAGTGGCCACATGTCCTCCTCTAAATGGCGCCAACCTGCTTCGTCAGTTCATTTCCTCTGCTACGCCATGTATGAATTCTTTCTCCACTATGGCATTCAAATGGACCTCAAATATTTACAAATGCGGCTTAATCCTTCGTCGATTCTGCTTCCTCCTCTGGGCGTGATCTCAACCATCCAACTTGTGTCCCCTAGATCCAACGTCATATGCATGTCTTGCGTGGTTGACTTGCTTGACCGATAGCACATGATCAACGACAATTTTCTTTCTCCTTCACCTACCACACATCGATCGATGTATGGAATCACTCCGCTCTTGTCCAAAACCTTATACCATTTGAGGGTGCTTCGATCAATACCACCGGTTTCCAGAGTGCGGGTCTTGCCTTTGTATGTTTAGCACTTTTTCCTTTTCTGCCCGCTGTTCTTTAGCTCCCAACGCAACTAATTGCTCGGGCTTCCTCCACTTCGGCCCTGTTTGCCCAGCTAATCGTGCATCAAAAACCTCCTTATTTTCCTGATTCGGGGCTACCGGGGGCTAATTCGGCCTCCTGCACAGTCTCCATGGGTGTCAGTTAGCGTGCTTTGACTGAGGTCCTCAGCGTTCCACGCTGGCTACCATTGCCACTAGTTGAGGTGTGTTTTTGATCGCTGTTTTGGAATTCTTTAGAGATTTGTCCCGTCCTGATACAGCCATGGTTCTTTGACAGTATTTTATGAATCCAATTTGGATAAATAATTCGTCATCAAATATATGACATGCGAGGGTGGATACTCCACAATATTCAGATATCACCTCCGTATATTAGCTCACCTGTCATTTCCATAGGCAGAGGATTTCACCATGAATGTGCGCTACTTCCTCCTAACGAGCCTTCATCTAATTGTACATTTGGCTCAGGGGGCTCGATAGGTTCTCGCGGTCATCACTCATAATGGGTTGGTGCGGCTGTTGATAATGAACGCCATTAGAAAGATTCTTATTCCATGGGAGGTGTTTTGGGACTCCATAGAGGAACATATAGTAGCTATTATGGCTGCTAAGGAAGAAGAATCTGAAGCTATGGAGGAGGATCCTGTCGAAGATGATTATGTCGATCAGGAGCAACCAGAGGAAATGGAGATGGAAACAGGGGAATTGGGGGATGAGGTAGCTCCCCAAGACCAAGTAGAAAGTATGGAGACAATGGCAGACATAGGGGCAGATGCAGAAAGGCCCGCTAGTACCAGGAATGAGTTTGTACCACAAGAACCGGCTTCACCTATGGAGCTAGCAGAGCAAGAGGACGCTACAATAATCACGAGAGTAGACCCACAGCAGGCCAGCGTGGGTGAAGCAGTTGATATGGTGACTGAAGGAACCCCACAGGGATCTCCTGTTCCCATGGAAATAATGAGGAGGACAATCCAGTTGAGAGGAGTTCATGACCACTCTAGCCATGGAACTCAGAGAAGAGGAAGGAAAAACATAAGAAGGGCCCAGAGTTGAGGAAACTATGGGGCCTCTCGAGGAAGCAGTAGAAGAGCCAGGGCACGAGGTTGACATTATACCGCAAGAACCAGTGTCAATTTTGGGACCAATTGTAGAATATGCACCCCAGTCCCCTTTCTCTACCTCGATTCTAAGAGGAGGGAGGGTAAATCGTTCTCCTCGATGAGGAGAAAAAGAAGATTTTGCAATCCCGGTGGCTCTAAATCTGTTACAGAGGCTACAAGTTTACAGTTTGGAAGCAAATCAGATGGTGGGTGCCTTGGAGCAGGAGAGGAGAAAAGAAAGTCTGGAGGCTGGAGAACCGAGAGGAATTCCAGCAGACATAGCAGTGGGAGAATGTCTTTCCAGCTCATCGCGAATTGTGGTGTGTGTGCACGAGGAGGAGATCGTTGTTGGCGAGAAAGAGGGACCAAGTGAAACGGTCCTGAAGACTGAGCCAACGATACAACCAGGCGAGGGGGCTGTTGAGCATGAAATAAGTGGAGAAGAGTGAGTAGGGGAGGAAAATCCCACAATCAATGCAACAAAAGATGGTTTGAGGGATTTGCCTTTGGTTGAGGAAATATTAGTTAAGTAGGAGTGGATAGAGCTATGTGAGTATCGAAGGCTTCCAATGAAACAGAAGTATCAGTTGCAGTTCAAGGAAACGATGTGGCTCAAAATGGAAGTGAGGAAGCTGAGAAGGAGGGTGAATAAAATGTAGAAGCATTGAAGGAAGCACAAACGACAAGCTAGAAAGGCAAAAACTATGTGGGTTGACGCAGAAGCCCAAGTAGAATAGATGATCATGACCTCTGCTGATACTCAGACAGACACGATCGACCAATTGTTTGAAGATTGGGAGTATTCCCTAACAGCTGAAATTCAGTCCTAGAAGTCTACTACGGCCCAATATAAAAACTAGATTAGAAGGACTGAGGAAAGGGTCTCCACAAAAATTTTTGGATATGTGGATTGCATGGATGTCATGAGGTTACAACATGAAAAACAACAACTCAAAACAGAGTAGCTGGAGAAGAAGGTGGCAGAGATGAAGGCCAACAAGGAGCAAATGTTCAAGTTGGTGCAAGAGGTTATGGCATGTCATCCCCTTGCTTATTATTTTTCCTTATTTTTGCATGAAGGTTTCCTTTTATTCTACATGGAAAGTATTAAGAATGAGGTCAACTATGAGATGGAGGATGGTGTCCAATTCCTCCAGATTTTGAGGAGTCACGATGTACCAACGCAATCTGATGTGTGATTTTTATTAGCATGGGTACTTATTACAGCTAGATAGAGATTTCAACCCAGTCCCGTATGTGGGGGACATTCATTTAAGGGCCCTCACCTCTTACACTTTTAATCAGATTCACTAGTAGAAGGCTAGTAACACTTCTAAATCCAATCAATTTATGAAGTCATTTATAGTAAGAGGGGAGCATGAGAGGTCAGACACAATGTTCAATAAGCACGAGACCTTTCTAGGAATTGGGGAAAATAGATATAGAATGGTGAGGACACAAAAATGGTGTCTTGATCTTTGTGTCAAGCAACTCACCACATTCAAAAAGAGGCCCTTATTTGTTGTCAAAGGAGGTGGATGATGTCACCAACAGTTGTCCTGGAGAGAGAATCCTTTGGGGAACCAAATTTTGCACGTGTACTTACTAGGGTGCCCAGGTATGTGGTATGTGTCTAGACATGTGGGTTGTGCTGGATGGGGCTCCAGTTTTAGTTCTCTATTCTCTAGTTTCCTATTGAAGATTATACTTCGGCTTATGATGTCCCGACAGATTGGTGGAAGGAAGTTGTCCTCTTGGATGGATTTAAAGTTCCAGGGATAGAAATGGCCATGGAATATGATCTTGCCCAAATACATGAAACATACGGTCTACAAAACCCAAATTTGCGGAAGCGGAGGACTGCACGAGGACATGCAGTAAGCTAGTTGGGCGGAGATGTTGGGTACCAAATCAAGCCATCTTTCTGCCTATTTCCACTACCATTTTTTACCCATGTTGTTATGTTAAACTTACAAGGTAAATTGACCCTTTACTATCTTATTGGTATATTTTAATTAATGAAGTAAAACACACGAAGTCTATCTATTTGCGGTACTAAACTGTGTTTGATCGTAGCATGAGAACAAGAACCCTCAACTCAGTGTATTGCAATAGAATTGGCAACGACTGATCATCAGGAGGTCACACAAGTTGGGGAACAGGTGCCCTGAAATATTCTTGGGCCTTCCTGCTATCTCAGGCATCTGATATTGATACCGTTCCAACCAATGTATATCTTTGTATCTACAGTTGCTATGTTTTCAAGAGATCTGTTAATCTCCCTCGATGTGTATAAAATTCAGGTTGATCCTATGAATGAGGGTTCACCCATCAATATTGTAAGCCTTTGTTACATATTAATAAAATATCATTCATTTTTTTGTTCTAATTCTTTTCATGGCTAACGTAACCCTGATCAGAGAGTTGGGCCCACTCTTTTGATCACGTGTTGCATCTTTATATGTGTGTGATTTATTAGTTTGTGTTGTTGTTACAGTTATTTACTGTTTATGGTTATTTTTGTAGTTCTGTAGATCATTAATCTTTCATTTATGTTTTGAATCTCGAACCGTGAACCCTTGGTTGGGAAAGATTACACGTTTTCCCCTACACATACCATGCGCATTTCCTTGAAAGGATACACACCTGGATTGATAAGATTAATGTTGGAATAAGGTAGATAAATCACCCCTACCTGGACACCAACATGGACCCAAAGAGGGGAAATAGAGAACACAAAAGAAAAATTTCGGGTTCTTTGGGGATCACCTAGGCCCGCTGACCTGCTCCTCGAACCTGAGCTGCTGATCTATAGCTACATGATCCAATGGCTGAGGAGAATAACGGGTAAAGAAGAAATGGGAAGAATACTTGCCCAATGAAGGCAGTATTCTCTCTCCTCCGAGAGCCACGTGTTGAACACTAAGTGGCATCGGGCTCAATTCTAATAAACCACTTCGGGTTTTGTGGATGGCCGATAACCCATAAACCACTTCAACACTAGATAACATGGAAATCATGGATTCCCTGTGCCTATTGCCATCCATTCAACTGAGCCCCCCATTTGAATCGATGCCTCACAACTTTGAGTAGATTTTCACAATTTTTCAGACTGCTCGCTCGCTATCCAAGCTCCCTTCAAAATCAATGAGGAGGTAATCTGCGGTGTTCCACTGCGAGACCTGAAATGGAAAAATCTTAGGTTGACCTTCTATCAAACCACTATCATCCATTGATTAAAGGTTAACTCGCGGATTCCCCTTCCTGTGCTGATAATGCTCATTGTCTATGAGAGCCAGACTGTAGCAGCCGTCACGTAGTTTTCCTACGGGTACCAACTACCACAAGAAACACTTGTCTCCTATGCATCTCACCCCTTCATTAGCTAGCCAATCCACTACTTTGTTGGCATCTCTGTGCACATGCACAAAAGTAAGACTTCTTATAATTCTTAGGTGTGATTGAATTCAGTAATAGACCTGCAAAAGTCTCGAGTGCCTCAAGACTTTTTCAGATGTAGTGCTTGTGCCTAGCCTCTTGACTGAGTTAATTATTAGTTCTAAGTCATCCTCAATGATTGTATTATGTGAATTGAACTCAATTAGAATCTAAGCATTGATTAATGGCCATGAGTTCAGCCATATTATTAGTGGCCCTCCCTAGATGACTGTGAAGGATGACTTGTATATTTCCCTCATCATCTCTTCTGACTCCTCCATAACCAGCGTCGCTAGGGTTACCTTTTGAGGCTCCGTCTATATTGAATTTTAAAAATCCATGGGGAGCGGGTTGCTAAAAATCCTCTCCTTCTGATATGTGCCTTGCTATCTTATTTGCGCCCTGAGGGACCTGTCACCGGGACCCAACAATTCCACAATGTGATCGTCTTGCTAACGTGGGGGTTTCTTAGGAGGTTGCACCTCGAGGGCATTGACAGTTTCTTTGAGCTGTTTTATAATTTGTGCTATGATACTTTGTGCTGAGCCAGACTTATTTTTGAAGATCCTGTTGTTACGTTCCTTCCAAAAATCCCAAATCAAGAATCTTGGAATTAGAACCTAGGCTGCGTTTACTGTTGCATTATCTGAGAGGTCCTTCCTCTAGTTATTTAAAGTATTAGTGATGTCCTCTTTGTTCTTGTCTCTCTGCTTGAAGATATAGGCCACCCAATTCCATAAGGTTGAGGTGAAAGAGCAGAGGTTGAGAAGGTGATCCATAGTTTCTTCGTGTAGGCCACATAGCTGGCATCTTGAAGGACTAGAAAAACCTCTCTTTTTGAGATTATCCCAAGTTAGAATATTTTTGTGCTCAACTGGCCACCTGAGCAGTATGATCTTCATCCAATGTGGGTTATTCCATAGGTCTTTCCATGTCTTATCAGGGCTTGGGTAGTTGAGTCCCCTAGCTATTATTTTTTCATATTTGAGTTTGAAGAGGCCCTCTTTGTTTCTACCCCATCTTAGTAGATCATTCAAGGTTGAAGTCAAAATTTGTCTCTTTTCCAGAATAGCTTCCAGAACTTTAGCTTTGGTCTTCAACGAAGTCTCTTCACTATATTCTGGTACCTTCCAAATTCTCGATTTACCAATGTCCGTTGACTGATCCCAATAGTCACTTATGTTTTCCACTCCTTTGTTAATGGTATCATTTTTGATGATATCAGTCCTTCTCTACAAAGGTTATGTTCTTGTTGCTAGCTTTCCTCCAAGAACCAGGAAACGTTCCCATTTCTGATCACCCAGAAAGTGTGTTTCTAAACCAAGGCTCTATTCTCCAACGTCTTGTTCCAAATATGGGAACCTCTGATATGTCCTATCATTATAATGTGGTCCATTTCTTGCCAATCCATTGCATATTTTTTTTTCCAAAGTTTAGCCCAAGGCTTTCTTATTTCCTTTAGCCATCCCCACCAAAGTTTTGCCCCAAAGCTTTACTCAGAATATCCAGGTCATGGAGACCAAACTACCATGGGTTTTGGGTTTACAGAGCTTGTCCCAGGCTACCCGAGCCCATTTATTTTTCTCTTCACCTTTATCCCAAAGGAAATCCCTTTGGATATTCTTGATTTGTTGTAAGACTCCTGTTGGTGCCGGAAGGGCTGATAACATGTAGATTGGAATGGTTTGTAGTACCGCCTTTGTGAGAACTAGCCTCCCTACTAAATTCAAGGATCTACTTATCCACTTGCTAACTGTGTCCTTCAATTTTTTAGATACAGACACCCAAACTTCCTTGATCAGAGGTTTGTCAGTGAGGGGTATTCGCAGATAATTTGAGGGAAGATGATCTCTCTGAAAGCCTAGAATTCTAGAAAGATTTCTTTGAATTGAAATATCAGTATTAAAAGAGAAAATCTTTGATTTGTGAGGCTTACTTCAGTACTAGCAGCCATTGTGAACTCATACAAGATTTTCTTAAAAGCTTTGCCTTCCATGACTGTGGGTGTGCCCTGCAGGATAGTGTCATCCACAAATTGTTGATGAGTCAATGTGTCCTGATTCTGAGTTAATATGAGTCCCTGTATTCTTCCTTCCTCCATCACTGTAGTGATTGCTCTGCCCAATCCTTCCATCATGAGGATGAAGAGTAAGGGCGAGAGAGGATCTCCTTGTCTAAGGCCTCTCGATGGCCTGTAAGTTATATATGGAGAGCCATTAAGAAGAATTGAACAACTCGCTCTGGTAACCAGAGCCATGACCCTTCTTATCCAGTTGTGGTCAAAGCCATATGCTTTAAGAACTTCCCTGACATAAGACCAGCTTAGCTTATCATAAGATTTTGTTATGTCCACCTGTATTATCATACCTGCTTGCTTATTGGTCTTGAGGGAATGCACCACTTCATGAGCTCGAATGATATTATGGGGAGCTTGTGTGCCTTCTACATATTCAGTCTACTCCTCTAACACAAGTGTTGGAAGAAGGGGTTCGATTCTATTAGCAATTACTTTGGAGATGATTTTGTACACCACATTGCATAAAGCTATGTATCTGTATCTGTCTGTAGTCATCGCTTTTTCCTTTTTGGGGATTAAGGCTATGAACGATTTATTAAGTGCTCTCAGAAATGATTTGATTTCCTCAAGTCCTCCACCACATCGAGAATGTCATGTTTGATAGTTTCCCAGCATGTTTTGAAGAAGTCTACATTGAAACCATCTCAGCCTAGAGCTTTCCCATTGTGCGTCTTTTTGATTTCTTCATTGACCTCTTCCTCTGTCACTGGCCTGTTAAGATTATAATTGTCTTCCCTAGTTACCAGCTTTGGAATACGCTGAGTGAAACTTTTAGTAAATTGGGATTTGTATGCCATTGTCTCCTCTGCTATACTTTGAAAATGTTGAACGCGTACAACTTCCATTTCCTTGTGAGTATTTTTCTCTTTTCCTTGAGCATATATAGGTTTTGTGATCCGATTATGTGCCCCGTGTTCCATGGTAGACTTCGAAAGAACCTAGTATTTCCCTCCCCTTCCTTAATCAATTGCACTCTGGATTTCTATTTGTAGAAGATTTCCTCCTGCTCGCATGTGTTGTCCCATTATTTTTGGAGTGAGTCCGCTCGCATTTTCCTTTCCTCTGTGAAGCCTTTTGTGATGAGAATTTGATTAACTTCCTGTAATTTTTTTTCCACTTATCCTTTTTCTTTAAATATATTTCCAAACTCATTTTTATTCCATTCTTTGAGTTTTCTCTTGATGTGTTTGAGTCTTTGATGCAGGAGGAACATTTTTGTCCCTTGGGCCGGAATTTCTTCTGCCCAGCAATTTCCAATGTTAGTGATAAAATCAGGGTGAGTAAGCTAGACATTTTTGAACCTGAAAGTTCTGTTCATCGGAGTTCCAATAATGGAAGCTTCAAGCTGGATGGGCGAGTGGTCCAAGCCTCCAAAAGGGAGGATGAAAGCTATCATGATACGATCGGTGAGATGCAGATCCTATGAGATTATGAATCTGTCTAATCTCAAGGCTACTCGGGAAGTTCCTCATCTCTTGTTGTTCCATGTGAAGATGCCATTTATTGTGTCCATATCCACGAGTATCATATTGTTAAGTTCTAGAAGGCTATTGAGTCTCCACCAAGTGTTCTGGTTCCTCCTTTTTTCTCTGTAAGAGTTTTGATCATATTGAAGTCCCCTCCCAGAATCTAGGGTATTTCTGGGTGTCTCTCTCTCATCTCCTCCAAAGTGGTGAGGAGCCTGAGTTTCTCTTCCAGAAGTTGAGGGCCATAGACATTTGTGACCATGTAACAATCCTTATCCCCCAAAGGTTGTATAACCATTGAAAGGTGGTTTCTAGATGCCTCAACATCAAGGATTCCAAATTTTTGAGGATTCCATAGAGTGAGAATTCCTCGAGCTGGATTATTTTCTTTGAATTCTAGGTACTCATGCTTAATAAGCCATTTGTTGTGCATTTCTCTAATTTTATCTACTGAGCATTTTGTTTCCTGTATGAACACCATATCTATTTTTTCTTCATTTATTATGTTACTGAGATTTCTTTGTTTTCTCTTAGTCCCTATTCCTTTAATGTTACGCATTGTAAGCTTCATAATGATGGGTTTGTAAAAGAGTAACTTGTGAGATATTTCATCTTACCTAAATTAATCATGAGTTTCCCACACTCTCTCAGTAGTTCGTTCTATCTCTTTCTTCCTCTTTTATTGTCTGGGTTTTCATTGGAGTGTCCTAATATTATCTCCATTGATTTAACCCCTCTATTCTCCAAGCTATTGTGGTTCCTTTTCACTCCTACAACCTTTGTTTTATACCTCCAGAGAAATAGCTGTTGTACTCTGTCAAACTCCTCTTGTGGTAGCGAGTCAATTCCTCTATTGTTTCCCTACTCTAGAAACTTTTCTATCTGAAGGTTCTCTCTTTCTAGGATCTCCTGTAGGTCTTGGTCATCTGTACCAACTTCTCTTGGGGTCATCCCATGGTCCATTCCAAGTTCCATAGTGCTCAGTGGGTCCTCCTTTGGTCCATTGTGTTCCTATATAATTTCCATGCTATCCTCTTCTTCCTTCTCTATGTGATAGTTTTTTGGTTTCGTGTGCATTCCATTTTCTCCTCCTTCTTCTTCTAAAATTTTGAACCTGTTATGACTTGGTATCTTGCTTTCACTGGATTTCTTTTGGGACCTTCCCGCCCTCCTTTCCCTCTGCCTTCCACTTTGGTAAAACCTTCAGGGTCTTTCCCTTTGTTGGTTTTTAGTAGTTATCCTTTTTGTTGAGTTAGCAGTCTTTGAGGAGGTTCCCATGTTCATGACATTTACAACATCTAAATCAGATGTGTTCATAGTCCACTACCTATACCCATTACTCGTCATAAACTTATAGGATGATTTCATCCAGGAGTGCTCCCGATAAGTCCATCTCTACACATATGCGAGCAAAGGAGGTATACTTCCCTCGCATAGTCACCTCTCATATATTTATAAAATTCCTTAATTTGTTACCTATAGCTTTTAAAGATTCCAATAACTAATAATATAAAGGTAAGGAGTATAATGTAATCCATACTGGGACTCATGTGGATGTTTCTCGCTCTGGAACGAAGTTCGTCACCCAAGGTCGCATGTAAAGGTCTACAGCCGCATAGAAGTGGGGATCCCCTTCGAAAACTTTGTATTTGTCCTCTAGGTTAGTGAAAAACACTGTGAAGAAACCCTTGGAGCCAAGATGTAGAGTTATCTCTCCCTTTCTTATCCATGTATACAGTGATTTCTCCATGGGACATATGCCCATGAACTTACAAATGACCGCATAAGTCGCCATGTCATCTCTGTGCACCTATAGTGCAGGATCATTTAAGACCACGTGGGGTTTAATGTTAGCCTTGGGCTTGTAGGGTCCCATCACTGACATTTTCTCAATTCTTTCACTGTTGTCACGAGGATTCATTTCCTTCCTAGCTTCCTTGTGGGTCCCTTCCTCTTCACCGGAATTGTTGCTTCCCGGCTTGTGAGTGCGAGTGGTCTTTGTCTCTTCCTGTGTTGGTATCCAGAAATTGTTCAAACTCACCTCTTTGCTGTTGTTTGAAACCACGTTACTGTAGGAGGTAGTATAGCTCCCTCCTCCAAGCCCCTCCATCGTTACTAGCTTGCTCCTATCACCCCCTGTTCAAAACCCTAGTACCTTAGAGCTCCCGTGCTAGACCAAGTTCCTTCTTGAAATTGAGATTCCAAATAACAAGTTTCACTCAAGCTTTAGTTATAAATTGTTATAAGAAAAATATTCCTAAATCCATAATGGTTGAAATTAAATCTTAAAATGATTTATTGGAGGAGGACTTTGAAGCAATAAAATACATCATATATATATATATATATATATAACTTGAAATCAAAGGTAATTTTGAACTCGGGTTATTTAAAATCATGGATTTTGAAGTAGCTAAAGTAATATTTGAATGAAGAGTGAGGTCACCTATATTTATTAGCAATCATGTAACTAATTTTGTTTCTTATTTTCTTAGGGAGATCACTTGAAAGCATAAGTAGTTCGAAACCTTGACTCAAATCACAAGATATTGAGGAAATAAGGGTAGAATCAGTTTCCAAGTTTACATGCCTATATGGAGGTTTTCAAGTAGTATTTATATATATTCTAATCAAAATTTTATTCTTATAATTTCTAAAGATGTTGGTAGTTGTAAAGAAGGCTTATGGTTTATTTTAATGATGTACCCAAGATCATGTCATTGGTGCAACTTTATTCACTTTGAATAAATATTAAATTCTAAGAATTCCTTCACTCGGATCATAGTGAATGTCTTATGAGGAAGACACTATCACTAAAAATAACTCATTATTGACAAATATAAACAACTAGGTAAGAATCCAAGCTAGCGATAGGGAGACCATGTGGTGCTTTTTTAGATCAATACACCTTATGAATAAACTGTAAGTCAAAGTTTAAAGGTGAAAACAAAACCACTTAGGTGGTCAAGCCTCAAGCAATGGAATAGGGTAACCACGATGGGTTCCTGAGGTGGTGGTTGAATTTGGAACTCGTGGAATTCACCTCGCTTAATGTGCATAGGAATTTTGTAACGATCAAGGGATTTAAATAAATTTGAATCCAGTTGCACCTACAAGGAAAAGTCCATAAAATGAAATGAGTAGCAACGCTCAAGGGATTATTGTTGCCTACAAGGGTTATCATTAAAGAAGTGAATATCTCACACATAGTGGTTAGCTAAGTCGTGGAGACTTCATAGTCTATTTCCATGTGAAATATACAACTCTTGATAAAATCCATGCAAGTTTTTGGCCACATAATTGCCAACGTACATTAATTTTTATTTATCGACAGAGGTTAATATAGTTATCTTGTCATATTAATATATGTAATTAACATTGAAATTTCCGTCGGTAGCTACCTTACCTACCACTATTCAACTTAGGTTTCATTTTAATCCCAATAGTTACATTGGGTAACGTGTTGTACATAGTCATCTCGAACCACCATAGAAGCCTAGATATGCAACCCCCCAGAGTTTTTTTTATTAAACATGAAATACATAGGTAGTGCCCTTGTGGGCTCCTCCCTTCACTTGTCCCTTACTGTGTTGGCACTGAATAAATCTATGGGTTTGACCATTGATGGAATGTTGTCTAAAGCGTGGTTAATATTTTAAATTAGCCTTAGGAAGCTGTGACACTTCATGCGCTAGCTGAAAGAGTGAAACTTTCTTAATTGCCTTAGAAATGGATTCTTGCTTATGCAGCTCACACATTTTGTAAAAACCCCATGCCTCTGATCTTCAAGGTGCACTCGATTATGGAAGTTGTATGAGCATGTTTTATACATGTAAATTAACAACACCTTTCCCATTTGCATTAGCAGAGAAAATCTTGTGGGGTACTGTTGGTTTCCTTTTCATTCCGCAGTATTGATCTTTCCACTTATCTGCTGATATGGAGGCATTGGATTGTTGATCAAATTGCAAATAATGACCATAACCATTCCAGAAACAACTAAATGGTTGAAAAACATTCTAGGGCTTCACTTAGTTGGATAACTCTTATCCTTACATGCACGTGGGTAACGATTATCCTTATCACTTATCCTTATCGATTGGTAGTTATCAGTATACATACTCAAAGCCATCGTGTTAAAAATAAAAAATAAAAAATAAAATCAAATACCCATCATGGCACATCAGCCTCTCTGGAATGTTGAGAACCACTTACTGTAATTGGAATCTTCTCAAGAGTGGAAACTACCCTATGTTGTAACCTGAACACACTGACCCATTGTTTCACAATCCTTACGCTGCGTTGTAAATTGGGAAAATGATGGCTGCGTGGTTTGGGATTAGTTACTTCTTGGAATGAGGATGGTGTTGAGCGTAGCTTCCTTGTAAATAAAATGATCTACCCTGATAATGTAAGGCCATCATAACTCATAACCTAGGGTGATCAACCATTAGTGAGATTTGGAGAGACCTCAGTTGACGAGAAAGGGCCACCCAACCCGTCAGCCTGAAATAAGAAGAGTGTTATGGTGTCCAGAAGTTTCCTTCAGAAAAAAAAAAGAAATTTTTTTTACTTCGTTTTGAGATGGTTGAAGCACAATTGTATAGTTAAATTTTATTTTTGGT
This sequence comes from Pinus taeda, assembly GCA_000404065.3. Classification (NCBI taxonomy): domain Eukaryota; kingdom Viridiplantae; phylum Streptophyta; class Pinopsida; order Pinales; family Pinaceae; genus Pinus; species Pinus taeda. The sequence goes on along the minus strand of APFE031511593.1, from coordinate 130,084 downwards.
TAAAATTGGTAAAATCCATGTTTGTAGAGCGTAGTGCCAAAAAAATGGATACTTTTGTTTATTTACAATGAAAATGTGCCATGGATTCTAAGTAAGATGACGTGGAAATAATGAGTCATTAGTTTGGATTTCCCATAGTCTTGCACTTACAAGCTTCCTATTCGTATATGCACAAGTAAGAATATTACCAATCCAAATTTTTACAACAAATAATATTTCAAGTGTTGTTTCAGTAGCCTAGAATGTCTGAAGGATGAATTCGTTTGACTCTGACATACACGGTAAACTTTTTTTTGGGTGAGATTATGTAAGAGGTTATTCGTGTCCAGGTTCATGATTATTTTGTTGCATTTTATATATATATATATATTATAGGTGCATTATTATTCAATTATTAGTGAGAACTATGTTGCACATAATTTATTTTGTAGACAGAAACATAAAAACATGTATAACCTGGTTGACATATATGTCACTGTTTCCTACAATACTTAATTGCAATTTCTTTGCTTGCCATAATACTATTTTCAGGTTATTTTGCAAAATTATTTTAAATATTCATTACTTAAAAAAAATATTAAATGACATGTGGCCACTTTGCATATAAACGAACTATAGAGAAGTGTGTATACAATTTTATATGAGCTATTGTTTTATGCATAAGTCATCTCATAAGTATATAAATACTTTCTTCTTGGAGTTAATAATTTACATTATACTTGAAGGATGTAGGTCATCCTCCATGTTGCATACAATAAGTCATCTCATAAGTATATGAATACTTTCTTCTTCGAGTTAATAATTTACATTATACTTGAAGGATAAATCCTCCATGTTGCATACAATAAGTGGATATGGTTCCAAGCTCATGATGTGATCACGTGCATGTGTTTACATGGCTCACATGTATGGCTCATTTGTGTGGTTATAATGAGCTACATTTGTATGATTACATGCATACTGATTTAGAAATTAATTTAAGATACACCATCTTGAAAGTCATAATCAAGGTTGGTGAATGAACAAGTTCGATTTAATCCTTGCACTCTAACTTGAAGTTGTGAAGTCTAAGTATGGTATTTCATACACCGTGGTGGATAGCTATAGTAGCATTGTGGGGAGGAGAAACCTAGAAAAGTTATATGGGAACAAATACTTCTGGAATGTGGTTAAACAACATAAAACCTTGTAGTGTTGGGTGGAGTAGAGAGTAATGCAAAGAAATAACAAGCAATTAACATGTTGATTATTTCTCAATAAGTAGAAATGGTTAACCATCGATTGCTTACTTTTTATTGTGCCTACTTATTGAGTGACGTCAAGATAAACTTTTTATTTCATTATATTTTGGGGAAGTTTCCCCAAAACTTAAGCTATTGTTGAATTCTCTTCTGAGAGCACAAAGACTCTATACCAATACCTACACATGATAGATCTACCTTTATATTTTCATAGTCAAACTTTATGAATGAACAAATTTGTAATAATTCTAAGATATGATTATTGAATGTTTGGATAATGAAATTTAGTGGTGTGGTCATCATGGCTTGTAAATATGAATGCAAAGGTTGAAGGGAGTAATGCTGGATAAGGAAAGTTTGAATTCTATATTTATTGCGTGCTAATAGATGTCTCCTTCCATATTATCATCAAATTATGTTTCTCATATTATAGTTAAATTATGAATTGTATGATTGTGATGTAAGGACATAGCTCAATAAAATACAAACTAATGGTGATAAAGATAGTCCATCCATGGAAATAGATTAAGGGGATGAAGTTTATACTTATAAAGATCTTAGGAAAGGATGAAACATAAAAGGAAGAAATGTTCAATCCTTATGAGGTAATTGGAAAACAAAAATAAATAAAATGGCAAGCACTCTTTCCATAGATCATGGCCAACATGAAGAAAAATCAACAATAGAAGTATATAGATGGAATCAATATATATCATACAAAAGAAGTTCATGAAATTCTATCAATATTAGCAAAAATTGATGCTTGGTTAATTAGTTTCCAACCTAGACTAGATTCTGAAGGTTTTTTGTTCATCAAATTCCCTTGAAATATCATTAAGCTCTTGAAGGACAGGTATTTATACGTGGTATGAGACTACATATTGTTATTAGTTATAGTTGTCCTTCAATTTAATATTTTTGTTCGTTGATGCATCTATATGTAATGATACAATCCATTTTGAAATGTGGTTTTTCTGTGAGTTGAGACGTTTAATTCACCTTATTAGGAAAATACTCCAATTATACACTATAGTAGGGAAGTAGACCTTACGGGGTTATTATTCAAATATTCAGTAGAAATATGCATAATTAATTAGACATGCATAGTTTGGAACCTACATGTTTCTTTTGGGCAAATAAATAACTAAATAATGGTAACTAAGATAGATAAGATGCACAAATTATATTCCAATCTAGACGGAGCTAGGATGAGAGTTGTGAAGTTAATGCACAAATGAAATACAACTCATTGTATGCATTTTCAACAAGATATCATACACTAATAAATTACAACTCTAATAAGAAGGTTAAGGGGAATGAAACCCAAAAGTACATCTAGTATACATACATCATGGGAGTGTAAAAGAAACTCCTAGTACTTCTCAATTAATAGTAGTAAGACAATATTAAATACAAATTCAAGGGTACATTCGAAATTGTCAATTATTATAATTCACAGTATGCAACCTCAAGCATCACAACCTTGATGTGCATATCCGTCCATATATAAATGGTGTTATGTTAATATCTCCCAAATAATAACCTTTGAAGGATATTCTTCTAGTAAAATGATTGTAGATCTTACAAATGTACTTCTTGTGAGAAGTGATAAGATAAAAATGATCTATCTTATTCTATTCTATATAAACAAAGTATGCATACTTTATGAAATGAAAAACATATTAGATATGGTGGTGTTGGATGCACTTGAAGTAGAAATAGAGAAATTTGGAGCAGCCTAATCGCTAAGAAGAAGTATACACTAGATTCAGAACATGACTTGTGTGAGTTAATTAATATATTTTTGAAAAAGAAAAAGAACTCATACAGCTTAGAATGATCTAAGGATCTTATGCCAGTAGTAAAATAATGCATGCATCAAGTAAGACAAGGGAGAGGATAACAAACCATGAAAAAACTTGTTGCTAAATTAATAGGATGACTTCACCATATTTATGGCTAATCGGGACTGGTAATCGAGATTGTTGTGTACAAAGATAATTGGTTTGATAAAAGGTTATATAGCCATCTATTCAAATAAATTGAAAATGAGACAATCTAAAATGCATATTTCTACCACCACTTCTATCAAGTAATATGTGATAAGTCTACTTGTTACATTGCATTGATAATGTTGTCACGTTTTGAATATGACAACATAATAATTATTTCTTAGACAATTTATTTTAAGGGATTTAATAATTGATTAATTATATTCTACTAGGTCATAATCTAGTGTTAAAGTGGGGTATCAACATGCTAATGACCTAGGTTTACACACTGGTACACATAGTGCCTAAAACCATAGTAGGTGTGGAAATGATAACATTGTATCCTTCCTTTATGACTCATATATGTTAATTTTTCAATCGGTTTTGGATGTACAATGAATTATTCATGGCCAACAAGGTGTTGGAAGTAGTGTAAAAAGAGCAAACAGGAAATCATAACACATAACTAGTTTATGTGTGGAGTAATTTTGAGTACCAAACAATTATTTTCTTGATGAAGGACGAGGTTAAGATTGTTATTAAACTTCCAATATAACATTGAAGTCCATACTGGACTAACTATCATATTCAATAGTCTGCATTATTATTAAGCAAAGGTCATATTTTGTTGTTAGCGAAACCTTGTCTAAGGGACATATTTCCATCCCAAATGTCAAAGTCATTGGTATTGTAAAGTTGTATTACGTATAATTACATCTACGTTATCATTTTTCTAAAATTTCTTGCAACGACAAGATACCTAAAAATGATTAGCTAAATAAAATAACTTGAATAGTCTAACATAAAATTATTTAGTTATGCTCTCGTTCTAGAAGTTTAATAGGTCCATGAATTCCTTCAATCGACAAACCAAACATGGTTTGATTGTATTTTCCTAAAGGTAGCGTAAATAAATAAATGATTTTTTGTTGTTGACTTGATGTTATTGTTTGAAAACATGTGGATCATGTATATGTCATGTATATGATGCTATGGACATTGGTATTGTGTACATGTTGCATAGGTGTACTGTGTACATGTGGTGCATATGGTACTAGTGTGGATACAAGTATTTCATGATGTTGAATGAGGAGTGTAGTGTATGTGTGTGATGCACACTATGTGTATGAGCACATGATGCAGGAGAAGGCACTGGGTGGTTGTCTAGTGTGGAAACCAATCTGGAGTGTGTACAAAATAAAGAAAAGGGGGGAAGCAAAGGATTGGTTAAAGGATAAATATCAATATTATATTTCAGTTTAGTATGCATATGATTTTTGAATATGGTCTATGATTATTACATGTGATCTATGATTAGGTTTATGATGGTCACATTTGATTGATGATTCTGATGGTTTTGTTTTGAGCTAACCTAATGTGATATTATTATGCATGTTGATTGGACAAATGTGCTAGTTTGACTTGTTGTGACTAGTGTAAGGAGATTGCACGAAGCAAGTGTTCGAAAATAATACAAATGCATTGGAAGAACATCCACCTCTTCCTATTAAAATATAATTAAATGAGCAATCATAGTTAAATGATGGGCAATATTAACCCATAGTTACTCAAATAGTAGTACTATTATATCATGTTATCACATTAACTATTTTTAAGGCCTTTAAAATTTCTCACAAAATTGATTGAACCAAATGTTACAGATAGCAGTAGAAGGAAATTTGTTGGTAGAATTCCTTTGTAACCTATATATTGGAAGATCTGAATTAGGTGGCAAAGCCATGGGTACCTGTAATCTAATGAATAAGTGCCTGTGCACAAGGAAATAAATCATAAGATATAGTAATACACCGAGGATGACATAAATTTAAGGGAGGGAGTATGTAACACCCCTTCGTTGTATGTAACACTATGTTGCTATCATTCCATACCTAAGCTAAGACTGAGTTGTAACAATAAATCTAGGTGTAAGGTGTAACAATGAAAGTAAATACTTTCTTTTTAAATAAATAAAGATAATTTAAAACTCTTGGAAAACAAGACACCAAGAGATGAGATTATTGCCAAATAAAATCCCATTGGTGAATGAGAATGGATGATTCTTTCATTATAAGACATGTAGATAAGATTCTAGATAAGATTAATGGATGGGAGATAAATATACATTAAGTTAATTATATGGAGAAAGATACTAAATTTAAAAAAAACATAAAAGTCTTGCGAGAGAGGAAGGCAAGATTTTGCAGGAAAATCCTCACAACAGAGAAAGGTGAGCTTTTTTCGAAAAATACTATGCAAATGGGTAAAAATATAGAGCTAAAACAAAGAAATATATAAAGGAAACCATATCATGAAAGAGGGTATTAAATACCCATTGAATAGATCAACAAGGGGCAGTTGATCCATGGAAAGAACTCTCGGCTCTGGGTGGCGGTGCTCGATTTTCTAAGTGATGGTTCTTTCAACTAATATGGTTTGATTCAATTGCATGGGATGTTAGGTATTTGGCTCCTTACTCTTTATGTTGTCAAATCTTTAAGCTTATGGGTATAATTGTTGTTGTCTAGACAAATCCTCTCTGCGGATAGAGATGATCCCTCTAGCCCAATGAAGGGGACTAGCAACCTACGTGACAATATACAAGGACACTTTCCTAAATTGCAATCAAAATGAGAGAAGAGGAAGATAGCCTACCTTGTTCTGATGTTATAACATACTCATTTCTTGAAAACATTGAATCAATTTCACCTTAGGCTTAGCTCTATGTATGTATTAACCCTGTACAAAAATTACCTACATACAAGTTCTAACACACAGAAAATAGACAGTAGCCAGAGCATAACACATTATACGCATATACATAGAGATTTTCCCCTGGATCCCAAAACTAGGACTACCAACTTTATTTTTCATTATGTTCCTTTCAATGTTACAATACATATATATACATGCTGAAGCATCCAATAGCATGGACCAAAAAACATCACGCCCAAAACCATGTGCAAAAAGCATGCACAAAACCAGAGGTACACCCCACCTAATATAGAATCTAAAAAAAATTTCCCCTTGGCACTGCCCCAGACCCTGTAGAGGGGGGGCTACCCACCCCCCTCAAACCCCTTGGATAGTGGAGGTTGCTAACCACCTTGTGACCCCCCCCACTGCGCAATAAACACAACGACGTGAGTCCTCCACCCCCCTTCTACCCCACAGTTAACTAGGGAAGCTAGTCATGAAAGAATATAACACAACCTAACATTCTCCCACTTGTTGTTAGCATTCCACAGGGAGCCATAGGAGAGCTTAGGAATTTATCCAGCCCTGCAATCCCCATTGTTACTCTACACCAAGAGAACTTCTCATAGCTCACATATTTTATCAATGCATCTGTAGTATTCTTCACAGTCTCCACCTTTACCAGCAACACCTCTCTGTCTTCTATCACATCCCTCACAAAGTGATACTGAACATCAATGTGCTTTGTCTTTGAATGGTAAGCAAGGTTCTTTGCCAAGAAAATTTCACTTTGGCTGTCATAGTCCATCCTTATAGCTCCCTGTACTAACCCCATACTTGAGCACAATCTCTGCAACCAAATTTCTTCCTTGCATGCATGAGTGGCTACCATGTCTTTTTCCCCTGTAGTTGATAGTGCCACTATAGATTGTTTCTTACTCATCCAACTCACTACACCTACAAATAGGTTAAACACATACCCACTTGTAGGTCTTCCCTGATCTAGATCTCTAGCCTAGTTTGCATCAACAAAGCCATAGATATCGAAAACTCTATCCAGTCCTGGTCTTCCTTGGTAGAACAAACTATAATCACTAGTGCCATGCAAATACCTAAAAACCCGCTTCACTGCTATCCAATGCTCTTGTCTTATTTTTGACATAAACCTCCTCAGTACTTCCACTTCATGTGTAATGTCTAGTCTAGTACAAACCATCGCATACATCAAGCTACCAACTTCACTTGCATATGGAACATGGGACATGTCCTTTTCCTCTTCTTATGTCTTGGGACACTGTTTAGCAGATAACTTTACACCAACAAGAATAGGAAGCTTCACTAGTTTACTATCCTGCATATTAAACCTCTACAATATTCTCTTGACATACCTCATCTGGTTTAACTAGAGCTTCCTCTATGTATGATCTCCTTTAATTTCCATGCCCAAAATATAGCTTGTAGCACCAAGATATTTCATGTCAAATTTGGAGGACAATTCGGTCTTCAAATCCTACATAATTTCTTTGTCATTTCCAACTAGCAACATATCATCCACATATAAGACAAGGTAAATAACATGGTCGCCATTTAATTTAAAATATACATAGTGATCTTCTTTGCCTCTGGAGAAGCCAAGTCCAGGTATAAATGTATCAAATTTCTGATACCACATCCTTGGTGATTGTTTTAACCCATACAAAGACTTTTTGAACTTGCATACCATTCCTTTCTTACCCTTCACCACAAAGCCTTCACGTTGCTTCATGTAAATATCCTCTTCTAGATCCCCGTGAAGAAATTTTGTCTTCACATCCATCTGTTCTACCTCAAAATCAAAAGCAACAACAGCAGATAAAATTAATCTAATAGAAGCTACCTTGGCAACAAGGGAAAAGATATCACCAAAATCAAGTCTTCACACCTGGGAATAACCATTTTCTACAAAACGAGCTTTTTATTTCTAGACCATTCGTTCTGCATTTGTCTTCTTATTGAACACCCATTTTCTTCCAATGGGTTCCCTTCCAACTGGAACCTCCACCAGATCCCAAGCCTCACTTTTGTGCAAAGATTCCATTTCATCAATAATGGCCTCTTTCCAGATTTTGCCATCCTCCGAATCTAATTCTTCCTTCATAGTTCTGGGATCATCATCAGTAATAGATAAAGAAAATTTTGAAAAGAAAGAATATGGATTGTACCTTTCTATTTGCCTTCTTTCTCGAATGGATTTAGTCATAGCCGGAGCTTGTGGCTCTTCATCTTCTGATTGATCTTCTATTGTAGAGTCTCATTCCTCCTCCTTAAGCTCAAACTCTATCTTCTTAGGTTTCTTTGGTTGGACTTCATGTTTAATAACATCTTTTCCCTTTCTAAACAACACATCTTGGTTGTGCATAACCTTCCTTGATACTGGGTTCTAAAGCTTATAACCCTTTAAACCATCCTTATTCCCAATAAAGATGCACTTTTTAGATTTACTCTCCAACTTGGTTCTTTTCTCCTTTGCAACACGTACATATGCATCACATCGAAATACCCTCAGATGTGAAAGAGAGGGTTTCTCACCATTCCATACCTCTAGTGGATTCTTATCCTACAACATTGATGAAGGTGATATGTTGACGAGGTAACATGTTATTTGCACCGTCTCTACCCAGAATTCCTATCCTAAATTGGCACCACTGAACATGGTTCCTTCACTTTCATGACCTCCGCCTCCCAACATCATTACATAAGCATTGAACCAAATGGAAAAATTGTTAAAAGATGGTGAAAATACTATATTTATGCATACAACAAATGTCGACGACAGAGTAAAGGGAGCCAGCCCATGGGCCATCCCCCTCACCATATGACCACATAGTTAAACCATGGGCCAACGCTAAAGCATAAGTGCTATTAGAGCATTGCTAATCTTGTTTTAACTTAATAATCCTTATTTTAAATGGTGCCAGTTTTGGAGGTGCGCCAATTTTGGTGGAATTGCCAATTTTGGTGGTGCTAACTATAGGTTTCTCTAGTTTTAGCGGGGTTTCCTATGAAAACATTGAATGAAGCATATCTTGAGCAATTTTTTACAACATTTTTTTGGAAAATCTGGTATCTATGGATATATACTAATTCCATAGATAAGTAGCCATATCTAGAACAATGGTTTAAAGAACTTTATCCTTTTCCTATAGGAAATAAATAAGAGAAAGAATATGAGAAGACCTACTTGTAATTCTACTTTCCTCTTGTCTCCTTTCTACCGATCCTATCATTCCTTCCTATACTTAACACCCTTGAGAAGTACCTGTAAACATCAACAAAAGACAAAGAATAGATCAAAGAAAAAGATCTATTGAATACAAGTGAATGGAATCAGATACATTTCCCATATATAAGCATCATATAACAATACAAACATATGGGAAAAATGTTCAAATACTTTATTGAATAGGAGAAGGAATTACAACCATCGTGTCTGATTCAAAGCCATTCCTCTAGCTTGGATCCCATCCACATCATGTCAAAAGCATGACAAAATTGTAGCATAACAATACTTGTCTCAAAGTCAATTCTCATAGCAACATTATCTCCTTACAATTCAACATAGTTCAGACCCTGATCACTTATACGAGTGTTCAATTTATAGGACAGTAAAGGAGGTTATGTCATAAATGCAGGTATTGAATGGCCTTACATAGTTAGAATTAGTTCCATGGAGGAAGGGATGAGAGGATATGATGCATCTTAAGTCATTCCTCATTCATTTTTGAGCTCATAGGAGTTGATAAGTGAGGGAAACTTCTAGATGACTCCAAGAGATAAGAATATTGCCAAACACTATATGAATTATGTTCAATCTCACATAGCGGAGCTGAAAGAGGGCCTAAGTGCTCTTCAAAGCACCCTATCATGGACTCAACTTCTCTCCAGTGCACCCTCACATGGGCCTACATGTGTTGGTCCCTCTAAAGGTCATTTCAAGTTGTCTTTAAGTCATGAAACTGTTTGGGAAGGATGCATTAAAAAGATTGACTTGTTTAGGGCATGTAGCAATTGGAATTAGGGTTTGATGAGCCCTAAAAGAATGATCTTCATGATGGGAGTGATGTGCCCAAATGGATATGTTACAACTACCCCCTAAAGCATGAAGTGAAAAAATGAAAATGTCGAATGAAATGCTTTACAATGTGATGAGGAGGTTTGAAGTGGAAGGTGAGCTGCGTAAATTACAATACATATATCATGACTTTTTATTTTTACATGAATTTTTGAGGGAAGGCATACCGATGCTTAGCTTATAAAATTTCATTACTTGTACATAGGCAGTCATCTACAGATATAGACTCATGATCAGAATGACCATCAACATAAAAACATTGTACATATGATTTAGTACTCCTGAAATTGCAGCCCAGATGGATGAAACTAGATCCGGGGTCTCCTATCTCATTCAATCATTTGCTCAAGTATGAGTCTAACCATGTGAATATATGATCTGAAGTCAAGCATGGGAAGACATGTCTAATTACCAACCAATGATGTAAGTTGGTAACAGATGTGAGAGAAATCATCGATAATGATAATGATCCTTAAGATACTGCAGTACATTCTGCATGGTGTGAATGGATGATTTAAGGTCAAACACCATACAATGTCTTTTGGTCGAAGGCCATTGATGTAAACCTATTGCCGAAAGTGAGAAACCTGGCATTGATGTATGCAAGCCTCAAGGTATTGGAAGGGTGTTTCTAAGTCAACTTCTTGGATAATGTGCTGATGTCGACAAGAAGTGGCTCATCGCATGAGGGTCTTGATGTATCCCACATCAATGACACGAAGAGCGTGTAATGATTTTGGAGAAAATTTTACCGATGACGCAAGGTTTAAGAATGGTGGTCATGAAAATGAAGGTCTATGATATTTCAAGCAATGAATTTTGACTGGATGACTTCTCTTGAACATGTCGACGACACTGAAATAAATTGGTAGCATTGACCCAAAACAAAGTGATGGATGGTATGATAGACCAATGGTATGATAACCATCAAGCTGATAACGCAACCCAAATAGTCACAGTGATGGAGCGAGAGTGTCATGTTCAAGAGAGACCTACTACAATAAAGTAGTTTTCCCCTTTTTCCCCTTTTCCCCAGTCATTGCTAACCAATACCTCTTTATTTTTATATCAAGCTTGAGGAGGATAACACATGCTTGTTGTATGATTCCACCCTTTGGGTGAATCCATCGCTATGTGATGTTTTAACGAGTCTAGGGGAGGTGAAACTCGGTCTTGTCTAGATGAACAAGTTTGCTGCTATTTGATGTTTTAACAAGTTTAATGACAAAGATAACTCAGTCCTTTTAATGTTTAGAGAATTTGAAAAGGAAAAAAAAGAAAACTCCACAAGTTATTTTTCATTGATTTTTCTCTCAAGCCTGAAAAGGCATAAAACAATACGAGAGAGAACCTATTGACCATTTTTGGTCAACGCATTCCCTTTTCGTAGTTAATATATCTCAGCTCAAAAAAGGGTTAAAATTACACTGAGTAGATGTCATTTCCAATCCATTAACGAGCTGAAAAGGACGAGCACTCAATAATATTTTCATGTTTAGAGACTTTGAAAAGAGCTTAAAGAGGACTCCAAGGGGGTTCCTTTTTCGTTACTTAACAGATCTTGAAAAAGAGATAAAAGTATGCTCTATGGTCAAAATTATAATTTACAATCAAGCACGTCAAATTTTGTAAGTCAGTTGTAAAACCTGCTGAAAACACCACGAAAAGGATTAAAAATACTTTTTTCATTGGTAAAAATGGGCAAATAATAATATTTACTCAATTAATGAACATGAAACAAACATAAAACAAGTTTTTACCATGGAATTTTTACCATTTGGGATTTACCATTTAGTTTTTTACCTCAAACTTCTCCAGCTGATTCTGAGAGATTATGTAGACCATTTCTCTTCTTGTCCAGACTAGGTAGGACATCTATCCCTCATATTTATTTTCAGGTCATTCTTTTGCTATTTCATGCAAGTTTTAGGGTTTTTTGGGGCCTCTGAGGTTTGATTTTCTCACCCTGGGATCATTGCATACTTTCACATTGAAAAATGTGTTGAAGAGCACCCTGATAGAAGGCTTTCTGCTCTGCAATGTATTGTCTCTATACTTGGGGTGCGTTGGGTGAGTTTCCCCAATTTGTTTTATCTATTGGCTCCAAAATTTGTCCTATTTTTTGCATGGAAAGGACCCTAACTAAGCTTATGATTGTATTTCAGGCTTTCATCAGATCAAAATGTTGATTACATGGTGAGAAATATAGAATGAAGAAAAATACATGGTTTTCCTACATAATCTGAGTACAATTGAGGCCCTCGAAAACTATGGGTTACTCAAATACTTCAAGTTTTCTAGAATGAGGCAAGAAATAGAACTATTGTAGTTCCTTGTTCATGCATGGGATCTAACAGATCAAAAATTTAACATAAGGGACAAGATGGTCTATATTTCCATCGATGATATTTACTTTCTTACCAGACTATCGAGTTGAGGTGCCCCCATCTCACTTTCAGGATTTTCTTGTGGAGGTGAATCGGTGAGAGATTACATTCGACAGTTTTGTTGGCTAGGTACATAGCTTAGCAAGGATGGGAAAATAAACATTAGGGATGTAGGTGATTTTCCTTTGAGAATGATCCTCTTCACAATTGCAAAGTTGGCTAGAAGTGTGACACTACATTTGGCAAACAGATCATATATGCAATATGCACTTGAGTGTCTAGAGCCAAAATTATTCAATTGGTGTGAGGTTGTGCTTTCTTCACTGAAAGAACAACTGACCAAGGTAAAAGAGGTAAGACGAAGAATTTATGCTATGGTTCGATCTTAATTGCTTTTACCTTAGAGAAAATTCCATTAATACAACCACAACATGTATCACTGGGTGTAGCTGGTCCTAGAGATACACGTATCCAGAGGTTGGTCGAATTGATGGATTGACATGCGGGTCAGTCAACAATCATTTCCTCCCCTACATTCTTCAGTTGGCTTGATCGAAAACACCTTTTCATTGAGGAGAATCCATACTCAGGGATGGATTTCTGTGGAGATCCAGACTTGATTCTACCAGTTGGAGCAAAATGGGGTGCTTTAGGTAAATTGTTTGACCAATTTTTTTTTTGAGTTTTCAAGTTTCTACATGTTTTTTTTGTTTTTTATGTTTCCAATACTAAAATAAAATCATTCTCAAGCATACATATAATGGTACTATTCAACCTGTGGGACACCAACAGGGTGTAGGTGGGCCAGTGCAGAGAGACATTGGGAGAGTAGTTCTCCAGGACGTGGATTTGGTCGAGACCTTGGCAGAGTTGGAAGATCACATAGAGGGATTAACCCTTGGAATTCTAGATGTCTGAGTCGAGGAGTTACCCATGAGGCTGCACCACCACATTGTTGGTCTTCCTAGCTGCTAGATGAGGCTTTTGTACATGATAGCACATGCTATGACCTGTCATCATGACAATCACTATCTCTACTTAGGATGCTTTTGCATGCATTTTGAGTTTTTGGGTTAGATGACCAAACGTGTCTTGGACACAAATTTTATAAAAAAATTTAAACCGCCTATCTATTTTACTTTCATAGTTTTCTATGGTTATGTGCAATCCTTTTCAACTAAAGATGCCAATTGAAAATTTTACTTTTACATATGTCGCAAATGTCTATTTAACACATAATTTGCTAGAGAATCAATTAATGTGTTAAAGTTTCTCGAAATATGTTGATATTGAATATATTCAAAATGCGTTTCCAAAATATGAACTCTAAGGAACATATGAATAATTGCTGGGTTTTAGATGGTATACACACTTGTAAGTTGTAGTACGATGAGTTGTGAGAATAGCATAATGATGATTCAATGGATGCCAAGTGAAATGGCATTAGAGAGAAGTTTGATCAATGTGCTATACTCAATGATGTTGTTCATCGATCAACCGATAAAAACCCCTTGAAAGCTCACTAACTCGCCACTTGGAGCGAAAATAGCCCATGTTGTAGAAGATAGGTTTTGTGTACTATGACTAGCACCATCGGCGTAACCAACAAATGGTTCCAAAGATTCCGACATCTACAAAAAATGCAAAGAGGATTACTAACTAGATAGAAACTCTAAACGACACACACTGACACACACACATGCAATGAAATCATATATACAATGAGTTTTACTACAGTCAATTAAGCATAGAAATGTTTGAGGTACAACCTGTTTTGGGGCTGCGACAGTGGAATCTCATCATAATCTACTAACTCGTAGGCACCTTTTTCCAAAACACACTTGACAACAGAAGGACCAATCAACATTGGTTTAAATTTCCCTGCTCCAAGTTTATCAACTTCGTGATCGTAAAGCAAGACTATGTTTCCTTCCAAGAAGATATGAGGTTTGAAATTTCTATCATATTGTGCCTTGATTAATTTCTTATGCAACTCATTAGCCAATGCGGCATCATGATGGGTTTCATCCAGATGGATTAGTTCCAAGAAACACGCTTCTTATTTAGAAGTGTAAGGTAACAAGTCAATCTTGAGTTTGAGAGATGAAATTTCACATTGTATTCGTAAGATTGCTTCGAAAACATAAACCAACTGAAAGGGTGTGAATCGAGTTTCATTTCTCATCGAGGTTCGATATTCCCATAAGACAGAGTATAAGATTAAATTCCAACTTTGTTTAAGAGCCCCTTTCATTCTTTGCAACATCTGCTTCAAGAATTTTTTGATGACCTCAACTTGTCCATTCGCTTGTGGGTAGTAAGGGGTAGAACTATCATGTGATAGTCCTAACTGAGCAGTCAACTAAGCCATCACGTGATTGTGAAAATGCAACCCATGACTTGTAACTATGGCTTGTGGTACACCAAACTAGGCAACCACATGGTTAAAAAAGAAAAGAGTACACATTTCACCATTGTTGTTTAATGTTGGCATCACCTCAGCCCATTTGGTAAAATAGTCAGTGATGAGTATAATATACCGATGCCCCTCGACTGAGGTGTGGTTACATGTTATGAATTCAATTCCCCAGTTGGCAAATGGTCCAACATCAATGACTTGATGCAATGGTGCAGGTGGTAATCTAGTTTTGCATTCATAGATTTGGCATGTGTGACAACTTCTGAAAGCAATAATACAATCTTTGAATATAGTTGTCCAGAAGTAACTTGCACAGAAAATTCTCTGTGCGATAGCATATCCAGATAAGTGTCCACCATAAGAACCTGAATGGAAATCATTTAAAGCTTTCTTGGCTTCCTCTTGTGTGATACACCTCCGTAAAATAGTATCGATACCATGATGGTAAAGAGTGTCGACAATGATAAGATAACCTTTGGCTTGGTATCAGATACATCATTGTTGTGAGCAAGAGGTATTAGGCCGGAAAGTTTGGGTCTAGAGATAGATTAGTATATCTCCATACCATGGGTCAAATGAGATATCAGAAATAGAGACTCATCCAAAATCGATGGTTTAGATGTTGAATCAATGGAGGTTGAGGGAAGGTCACAAAGTAGCTCAACAAAAACGAGATATTTCTTTGATTTGGACTTGATGAATTTCAGATGAAAATCTTGTAAAATGACTATCCATTTTGAGTAGATTCCCCCCAGTAATTGACGTGACAAAATTCATGTCATAGGGTTGCAATCCGAAATGACAGTGGTATTTTGGAGATACAGATAATAATCATTCTGATAATTCGCAGAATACATTAATGACGCTCTAATAAAGGTATCTTTAAGAGCATCAAAGGAAGCTTGCACAACCTGATTCCAATGGAAGGGTGTCCCCTTTCTCAAAAGATGTGTGAAACCTTTAACCATTTTAGCATAATTGGGAATGAACCTCCTTAGAAAGTTAACCTTCCCTTGGAGTCTTTGTAACTGTAAAATATTTGAAAGTGGAGGAAAATCAAGAATTGCGTGAACCTTTAATGGATTGAGTCGAATTCCATCTCTAGACACTACGAATCTAGGAAATCGACCAGGACCAATACAAAATACACATGTGTAGATTGAGTCGTATCTTGTAGTGTCAGCACTGTAAAAATATTGCTCTCAAATGTTGCAGGTGATCAATCCATTTTTGTGAATGAGTAGGTAAATCATCAAGGTACGATTGAATAATGTGCTTGATGTCATGGAAGGCATAGTTCATTAACCTCTGAAATGTAGCCCCTACATTCATGGAACTGAATGGGAGTTTTCTATACGCGATGTGCCCCATGGACAAATAAAAGTTGTTTTAGATTGGTCATGTGGGGAGGTATTGATTTGATTATGGCCTGAAAAGCCATCCATAAATTAGTATATTTCGCATCTAGCACATTCATCAATAATCTGGTCGATATAAGGAGTAGGATAGTTATATTTTGGACATGCCTGAATTACATCCGTATAATCGACACACACTTGAATTGTTCCTTGTTTCTTCATGACAGGAACAATATTGGAAACTGTTGGCATTATGTTTCTGGTATGGCTCTATGTTACAGGTGTTGTACTTGATGGCAACGAACTCAAGTGGCAATGCTCTGTTCAGGATGGAAATTAAGAGGTTTGCAGGTGATTGGTTCAAAAGGTGCGGACCCGCAGGTTCGCTGTCCAGAAAGTGCGGTCATACCTACAGGTTATCCGTTTAGAAGGTGTGGTACCCCAATTCACTCACTTCAAGGCAGAGAAGCGTGCTCACGTGGGGTTTCTTATGTTTGGCCCGTGGTATTTAGCCCGTCCTTCTTGATCCTATGGTTTTGCCCCATGGTATAGGATCTATTTTAGCCCCGATTTGGATCCCTTATATTGGTTATTGATGGTTTTGTCCCATGGTGTGAATAAGGGCTTGACTATAAATAGGGAAGGAGATCACTTGGCTAGATTTAACTTTTGCAATCGAATATCTTAAGATCTGAAATTTTGGGTGATTGGTTTTTAAAAGCTAGATCTAATTCAAGGAGATAACTTAAGGTGAATCTATTGGTATGTCATGATCTCTCGGGCGCATGAACAGATCTGTGGATCTGACTGACTGTGGCACATTGGAGAACTGTAGATTTGGCCCTAATCAAAAGTCCGCAGGCGATCCATAGGTGCAGTCCAGGGGTACGCAACTCAGTAGAAGGCTTAGTGCGGGAGTACGCTGCGAAGCCAAAGGTGCAGTGCGAGGTACACAGCGCAAGAGAGGGCATAGTGCGGGGCACACGCAACACAGAAAAGGGTGAAGTGCAAGGTACGTAGGCAAGAAGAAGGCACAGTGCGGGTCTACGCAGTAATTCAGAAGTGAAGGTGTGGATTTGAAGAAAAGTTCGCAGAGAAGAAGAACAACCAGTGCGGATCTGCGCAGCTCAGTCTCAGAAGAGTTGCGGATATACGCAGGCCCCTGTTGGTGAAGTTGCGGTATTATATTGAAACAATTGTTGATTTTCTTTTATCTATTGCATCAGAGTTCCGGGTTTAGATTTCTGGTATTCTTTTCTGTTTATAGCATTCTGAAGAGTGGATGTTTCATTGGTTTATTGTATAAGGACATTGGGTGATTTTCATGTACTTGATGATTATTTGATGTTCATGGATCCATTTTGAAAATTATTGAAACGTGGTCCTTAAAGAAGTAAAAGAGAAAAGGCGGTTGTATCTCCCTTCCAGGAGAGACTGCAAAATGAGAGAGAGTTGTAGCTCTCTGCAAGTTGCGGCCTGTGTACTGGTAAAGGACTGCACCAGTACAAAATCATTGTAAAACAAGTTTCTAATTGAAAGAAGATAGAGACATATTGCAGCAGGTGGTTTTCACCCACATTGGGTTTCCACCTTATATCTGGTGTTCTTTGATGTGACTGTCTGTTTTTCTTGCTCATTATTTTATGGTACTGATATGCAAAAATAATTCAAAGTGTAAATAAGGAAGATTTGTTAAAAGAACTAGATAATACTGATTCACCCCCCCTCTCAGTATTATTTCAACAATTGGTATCAGAGCAGGTCCTTTTGAAGAAGCTTGATCGCTTGAAGGAAGATCTTTCATCATGAGAAACTACGAGAGGGAAGCATCTATCAGGCCACCCATTTTTGATGGGACAAACTTCAATTATTGGAAGGTAAGAGTTACTGCCTATCTTCAATCTCTTGGTACAGAAGTTTGGAACATCGTAGAGACAGGCTATGCTTTTCCTTCAACTACTCCTACAGATGCAGAAGAGAAGAAGAAGTATGAAACAAATGCAAAAGTAGTCAGTACCCTATTAGGATGTATATCCCAATCGGAATTTATGAAGGTAATGTACTATAAATCTGCAAAAGAGATATGGGACAAAATTGTCATGAGCTATGAAGCAGATGAACAGGTAAAGCGTCCCAAACTTAAAACTCTCAGGATTCAGTATGAGACTCTCAAGATGTATAATGATGAAAGTGTGGCTAACTATTTTCTTCGGGTAGATGAAGTTGTTAATTGTATGAAAAATTTGTGTGAAGAAATAAAAGAGGCTATTGTGGTTGAAAAGGTTCTAAGATCATTGTCCCCCAAGTTTGAATCTAAAGTATCTGCAATAGAAGAAAAAGAAAATCTACGAATTCTTACTATGTCTCAGTTACATGGAATTCTAACTGCCTATGAAATGAGAAAGGGAGGTCCATCAGATAGAAGAGAAGCTGCTTTCAAGGCATCAGGCAAAGGAGATTATTATGAAGCAAGCCACGTCCCAGAAGAAGAGGAAGAAGAATCAAACTTTGTCAGAAATCTTCAAAGGGGTTCTGGAAGGTTCAGAGGTAAGTTGCCTTTTAAATGCTTTGCTTGTGGAAGAGTAGGTCATTATGCTGCAAAATGTCCTTATAAAGATAAAGGAAAGGAACCTGCTAGATGGAACAAGAAACAGAGTGCAAGTAAGAAAAGATACTACACTCATGAAGACAGTGATGGTCTATCAAACAGTGATGAAGATGAACGAGGTAATGAATATAAATTGTTAATGGCATTTGAAGATGATGATTATATGGATGCTATAGATGTGGATTACTTTCATGAAGAAATTACAAAACTTAAGAGATGTATAGAAGAGAAGAATATGATCATTGATACTCTACAATTTCAAATTGATGAAAAGGAAAGACATCTTGAAAAATTAGAAGGTGAAATTGTTGGCCTTAGAAAAGAGATTGAGAAAACAAAAGCTATTAATCTTAAGTTTGTCAAAGGATCTGAAACTTTGGATGAGATTATCAATGTACAACGTTCTCCTCTAAACAAAACAGGTCTGGGCTATAATGGAGAAACTTCTCAAGCATCCACTTCAAAAAGTTATCTTGATGCAGCAAAAAGGAGTGAGCAAAAGCACAATGGAGACTATCAGGTAAAGCAGGGACAAATTGCAAACAAAGGCTATCAAGGGAAATCTGTTTTAAGAGTGAACAAAAGCTACAAACAGCCACAGGTAAAGTCTTCTCAATTTGGTTCAAGAATGAATAACAATAGAGATTACAATCACTTGGCCGGTAGATTTGATAACCGCAGAAGTTTCTTCAATGGACAATGTTTTTCTTGGCATAACTTTGGTCACAAAGCAGCTCAATGTGTTGCATATAAGACAATCATGACTAGAGAAGCTCAAAAACAAAGAAGTATGACCGGGATTACAAAAAAGGACCTACAACAACTTTTTGGCTCTTGAAAATGAAGTTGAATGTTCTATTTGCAATAACTTTGGTCATGAAGATTCTGAATGCAAGAGCAGGTTTCAGCAAAAAAAGGAACAAACCTCAAGTGCCAAAACATGGATAATAAAGGAACCGCAACCAGAAAGATGTGGGATAGCTTTATATGCATAAGGACAGGAAAATCAATGGTACATCGACAAGGATGTTCGAAGCATATGGCAGGTGATAAAGAAAAACTTGAATCATATACTGCTTTAGAAAAGGGAAAGAAAGTTGCTTTTGGAAATGATACCCCTTCAGCCATAAAAGGAAAAGGCATTGCTCAGTTGAAAGAAAAGGTTAAATCTCGAAACGTTTTATATGTTGATGGCTTGAAGCATAATCTATTGAATGTGAGTCAGATGTGTGACAATGGAACTGAGGTGATATTTCGATCAGATGGGTGTAGTGTTCGTGATCTTGATACAAGAGAAACTGTTATCAAAGACAAAAGAACTCCAAATAATCTATAAATATTTGAATAAGGAGAACAACAATGTTATTTGAGAAAGAATGATGAACACTGGTTATGGCATTGGAGGTTGGGGCATCTAAGCTTTTCACAGATAAGGAAAGCATGAAAATACCAAGCAGTTCTTGGTCTTCCAGACATCAAAATTCAAGACAATACCATATGCAAATCATGTTAGTTTGGGAAGCAAACCAGAACTAACTTCCCTCAGAAGGAAGGATCAGCCACCAAGACTCTTGATCTAGTTCATACAGATGTATGTGGTCCATTCAGGACAAGGTCACCTCGAGGAGAAGAATACCTTATTCTATTCATTGGCGATTTCTCTAGGATGGTTTGGTTAGGACTTATGAAGCACAAGGACGAAGCATTTGAAAAATTCAAATCCTTCAAGGCCTTGGTTGAGAATGAATCATATTACAAAATCAAGTTCCTCAGGTGAGATAGAGGTGGGGAGTTTACCTCAAATGAATTTTTTGATTTCTGTGAAGAACATGGAATAAGAAGGGAATTCTCCACAGCTAGGACTCCTCAACAAAATGGAGTAGTGGAAAGGATGAACAGAACAATCCAACAAATGGCTCGGGCTATGCTTGATGAATATGGAACTCCCGCAACCTTATCGGGTGAAGCTGCATATGCTGCGGTTGTTATTCTCAACAAAGTAAATGTCCGAGTGAACAACATTCAAACTCCGCATGAGCTCTGGTATGGTAAGACTCCTTCGGTAAAGCATTTCAAAATATTTGGGAGAAAATGCTATGTTAAGAATACTGATTAACACCTTGGCAAACTTGAACCTAGAGTAGGTGAAGGCATTCTTATTGGTTATTCTCCTTACAACAAAGCATATAAGTGTTATAATAAAAGACTTGGAAGAATTGTTGATAGCATTGATGTAGTGGTTGATGAAAAAGGATACATCCCTAGGCAAGTAAATCATGATGATATCGAAGAGGACTATTCTCCAAATCAGACTGATGATGAAGAAGATACCGATGAAGAAGAAACCCATGAGGAGCCAGAGGAACAGATAAGGATAGAAGAAAAGACTCCTTCTAGGTATGTTCAAAAGAATCATCCAGAATAACAAATTTTGGGGCAAAAGGAGGCTGGCATACAAACAAGAAGAACAATTGCAGAATCTTCAAGCTATTTGGCATTACTCTCCTCCACTGAACCAAAAAATGTAAGAGAAGCTTGCCAAGATGAATGCTCGGTCAAGGCAATGGATGAAGAACTTGAGCAGATTGAAAAGAACAACACTTGGGAGTTGGTTCCTAGACCAAAAGATAAGAATGTCATAGGGACAAAATGGATCTTCAAGAACAAGTTGAATGAAAATGGTGATGTTATTAGAAACAAGGCCAGACTTGTTTGTAAAGGGTATGCTCAACAAGAAGGAATAGACTTTGAAGAAACTTTTTCTCCTGTTGCTAGACTTGAGGCCATCCGAATTTTCCTTGCTCTCTCAAGTTTTCAAAAGTTCAAAGTTTTTCAAATGGACGTGAAATCAGCCTTTTTGAATGGTGACTTAGAAGAAGAAGTGTACATTGAGCAACCAGATGGTTTCATCCTTGGGAATTATCCAAAACTTGTATGCAGACTAAAAAAAGCCCTCTATGGTCTTAAACAGGCTCCAAGGGCTTGGTACTCTCGGTTGGACAGATATCTTCATCAACAAGGTTTTTCAAAAGGATCAACAGATAGTAATCTTTATAGAAGAATTGAAAATGACAAATTGCTAATACTTGTTTTGTATGTAGATGATATTATCTTTGGCAGCAATGAAGAAGCTATGAGTCAAAGCTTTGCCTTGGTGATGCACAAAGAATTCAAAATGTCTTTGATTGGAGAACTGACATACTTTTTTGGATTGCAAATCAAACAAAATGAAGGAAGGATCTTCTTGTATCAAACCAAGTATCTCAAGCAGATTTTAAAGAAATATGGCATGGAAGGTGAAAAACCAGTATGTACCCCCATGGTCACAGGATGCAGCCTTAGTGTAA
The DNA here is from genome assembly GCA_000404065.3 of Pinus taeda. Classification (NCBI taxonomy): domain Eukaryota; kingdom Viridiplantae; phylum Streptophyta; class Pinopsida; order Pinales; family Pinaceae; genus Pinus; species Pinus taeda. Next base: position 107,928 of record APFE031511593.1, on the reverse strand, counting down.
ATGATGAATCAGCAACAATGCATCAACCAACCTATAGGTCTATGATTGGAAGTCTACTTTATTTAACAGGTACTCGACCAGACATCATGCATGTAGTAGGAGTAGTTGGAATCTTTCAGGCAAATCCAAAGGAAACTCATCTTCGGGCAATGAAGAGAATATTTAAGTACCCTCAAGGAACTCAAAACTATGGCTTATGGTATCCTATAGATACAGATCTCACACTTCATGCTTATACAGATGCAGATTGGGCCGGAAGCGTGGATGACATGAAGAGCACAAGTGGTGGTGCATTCTTTATGGGTTCCAGATTAGTATCTTGGTTCAGCAAGAAACAAAGTTCGATTGCTTTATCTACTGCTGAAGCGGAATATGTGGCTATTGCATCTTGTTGCACTCAAGTTCTTTGAATGATGCAGACCTTGCAAGACTTTCAAATCACTTGTACTCCACCTATCTCCATCTTATGTGATAATACAAGTGGAATTAGCATTTCAAAGAACCCAGTCATGCATTCAAAGACCAAGCACATACCAATCAAGTATCGCTTTCTCAGGGAACAAGTGATTGAACAAAAGGTCAAATTGGATTATGTTCCTTCTAAGGAACAAGTTGCTCATATTATCACGAAACCATTGCCCAGGGAGACCTTTGAATACCTTAGGCAAAAGCTGGGGGTATTTGATGCATCATCTTGTTGTTAACCTTCATCTGTTATTTGCACGCGAGGTTTATATGTGGTATGCGCATACATTGGATGGTTTATGGATTGGTCGTAGATCGATGGCATAGGTTCAGGGGGAGAAAATATAATGCATTGTTGGCATTATGGTAGGACAGAAGGAGATCGTGGATACTGATCTAATCATGGTTGCAATATGTCTCTATCTATTTCATGATCAAGATAGATTACGGTTGTTCTTGAAGAAATTTATGGAGTATTATGGATTTGGTCAGGGGGAGCAGTATCAGCAAAGCATAGACTTAAGCATGTTCTCAGGGGGAGCATAACCCTTTCCCCTTGATGTAAAAGGGGGAGAATGACTTTGAGGTTCTTGAGGTTGCCATCAAGTCCAAAGGGGGAGATTGTTGGCATTATGTTTCTGGTATGGCTCTATGTTACAGGTGTTGTACTTGATGGCAACTCATTGAAGTGGCAATGCTCTATTCAGGATGGAAATTAAGAGGTTCGCAGGTGATTGGTTCAAAAGGTGCGGACCCGCAGGTTCGACGTCCAGAAAGTGCTGTCATACCCGCAGGTTATCCGTTCAGAAGGTGCAATACCCCAATTCACTCACTTCAAGGCAGAGAAGCGCACTCACGTGGGGTTTCTTATGTTTGGCCCGTGGTATTTAGCCCGTCGTTCTTGATCCTATGGTTTTGGCCCATGGTATAGGATCTGTTTTAGCCCCGATTTGGTTCCCTTGTATTGGTTATTGATGGTTTTGTCCCATGGTGTGAATAAGGGCTTGACTATAAATAGGGAAGAAGATCACTTGGCCAGATTTAAATTTTGCAATCGAATATCTTAACATCTGAAATTTTGGGTGATTTGTTTTTAAAAGCTAGATCTAATTCAAGGAGATAACTTAAGGTGAATCTATTGGCATGTCGTGATCTCTCAAGCGCATGAACAGATCTGTGGATCTGACTCACTATGGCACATTGGAGGACTGTAAATTTGGTCCTAATCAGAAGTCCTCATGCGATCCATAGGTGCAGTGCGGGGGTACGCAACTCAGTAGAAGGCTCAGTGCGGGAGTATGATGTGAAGCCAAAGGTGCAGCGTGGGGTACGCAGCGCAAGAGAGGGCACAATGCAGGGCACATGCAGTACAGAAAAGGGTGAAGTGCGAGGTATGCAGGCGAGAAGAAGGCACAGTGCGGGTCTACGCAGTAAGTCAGAAGTGAAGGTGCGGATCTGGAGTAAAGTTCGCAGAGCAGAAGAACAACCAGTGCAGATCTGTGCAGTTCCGTCTTAGAAGAGCTGCGGATATACATAGGCTCCCGTTGGTGAAATTGCGGTCTTATCTTGAAACAATTGTTGATTGTCTTTTATCTATTGCAGCAGAGTTCTGGGTTTAGATTTCTGGTATTCTTTTCTGTTTATAGCATTCTGAAGAGTGGGTGATTCATTGGTTTATTGTATAAGGAAATTGGGTGATTTTCATGTACTTGATGATTATTTGATGTTCATGGATCCAGTTTGAAAATTAATGAAATGTGGTCCTTAAAGAAGTAAAAGAGAAAAGGGGGTTGTAGCTCCCTTCTAGGAGAGAGTGGAAAATGAGAGAGAGTTGTAGCTCTCTGCAGGTTGCAACCTGCGTGCTAGTAAAGGACTGCACCAATACAAAATCATTGTAAAATAAGTTTCTAATTGAAAGAAGATAGAGACATATTGCAGCAGGTGGTTTTCACCCACACTGGGTTTCCACCTTATATCTGGTGTTCTTTGGTGTGACTATCTGTTTTTCTTATTTCATGCTCATTATTATATACAAGTTAATGATCAATAAATTAAGGAAGGCATATTGAAAAGAATTTGATAATAGTGATTCACCCCCCTCTCAGTATTATTTCCAACAAAAACCTAGTCAGTAAGAGGTATAGGCTAAATGAATCCAGCACGCAAAAGCTTTTCAACTTCGTCAATAATGGCAGTGGCTTTCTTTGCACGAACAAGTCCAAGCCGTTGTCGTATTGGTTTGACATTAGGATACATTTTGATTTCATGTTCAACAATACTAGAGTCAATTCCTAGCATCTCCTCATATGCCCATGCAAATAGAGCTTGAAATTCATGAAAGGGAGTACAGTAACTATCAAGTTCTGATGGAGAGTAAGATTTTATGATATGAATGTTTTCTACAACATTAGGTTTGGTTGAAATATTAATAGAAATTATTTCTTCAATATTTGATAGGTTTTTCTCGAAATCTACTGTGTCTATAAAAACAGAATTCGAAAGGAAATCAACAACTGAAGGGTGGTTAAGTTCATTTGAATAATCTTCGATGTCAACTGGAAGATGGGAATGATGATGATAATATTCCCAAGGATCTTCTCCTATCATCATTGATTGGACAATGACTTCATCCATAGAAAATATACGTGAAAAAGGTTCTGAAGAAGTACCATATTTTAATGAGCGGTCTACCCATACAATTGGTGAAAGTGGATTTAGGTTTTCCTCACAAGCCAAAAAAAGTGATTTCTATGCAAGCTCAATGGTGCTTAGCAACATAACTTCAGTATTACTATCAACTTCAGGATTGTTGGTAATCCTCTTAAATCACATGAGGTGGAGGAAATCATGTTGCAAGTATCTACTGTTGCCACTTCCACCAAATTAGATGGTGACGATAGTGTAAAAGTACCCATTAGGGAAGGACATTTAAAGAGATCTACACCAACACATTGAAGTGACAGTGGGGGTCTGTGTACCAATGGAATGCTTCCTGTAGCCTGAGAACTAGATGCAAACAAAGCAAACTGATTGATAACTGTGATTCCACCATTATGAGGGAATGCAATTGTACAAAAGTACATGGAAACCACAAAAACCATAGAATATACCCATGGCCTTCCTACTAAACATTTGTAGTTGAGGGGTCCATTAACTACCTCAACTTCAATAGTAATTGTTTTTTCGCATAGTTCAATTTGTGGGTTACTCAAAATTCCACAAGGAATATATGTTCATCCGTCGAAATATTTTAACGTTGTTGGTGATCGTGACAATGAGAGTGAATCAAGTGTTTTCCAGTAGCTCATTGACATAATGTAGGTAGATGGCCCATCATCAATAATAGTTCAATGAACATTCTTATTGAGAGCCTTTACTTGGATTAGGAAAGCTAATTATGCCAGTAACTGTCGTGTATATCTTCCATGATTGAAAACCATAAGATTGGTATCCGTAGGGACTATTTAACCAATTTGTGATAGTAAAGCCTGCTTCTGGGAGGGACAATTTTGTAACACCTTGAGTGCTGACATAGCGAAAGGTGATTGAGAAAGATCTTCTACTATTTTATAATTTCGAGTTGCTCGAGGTTGTGGTTTAAATGTCTAGTTACGCATAACTCCTTTTGGTAGTTTTATTGTCAATTATGGCATAATAGGTGGTGGAATATTTTCTGACGAAGTCTAAGTTGAAGGATTTGGTTGATCAGTGGCCTGATTATTCGACAATGGCAGTGGATTTCCATAATCTTTATTTCTCATTGACACCAAAACTTCGGTTTTAGGATTTGCAATGGATAGAATAAGTACTTGGGATGTGGAAGCATGGTATGTCACAACCCAATGTGTCGTCGGGTTTTGAAACAGATTAGTCTGTTAAGAAACCAACTCACTAAAAGATAGAAAAGATAGATCAAGGCTTTAGAATTCAGCATGTTCGAGGGGGCAACATCCTTTACATTACACAAATGAAAAATTCTTGAATGATCCAAATGACTAAACCTCCCTTCTATATATAGGAGTCTAAGGGGTCATAATATAATCAAGGAAACATGTGAGGGCATAAAAATAACAATAGTGGGTTTCTATCCAACATACTAATAACAATATGGGGACAATAGGTGCACAATAATAACAATAAGGGATACAATGGGGGAATCACTAGTATTATAGGGGCCTAACATGCCCCTCTCCTTTCGAAAAGTGTTTTCCTCAATGCTTGAGTAGTTTTGGATGATTTTGTATAAAATTCTCATCCTCCCATGTGGAATCTTCAGTGGATAAGTTCTTCCACTTGATGAGATACTCTAAAATTGATCAATTTTGTAGCTGTCAAGTTCCTATTTCTGTGACTACTTCCAATTCCAATATGATTTTTCTTTCCTCGTCAAGTTCTGGAAATATTGTTTGAATTGGGAGCTTCTAACCTATAACCTGCTTTAAACATGAAACATGGAAAACTAGGTGCACTTGGGAAGCTACAAGAAGCTCTAATTTGTATGCCATAGTACCAATCTTTTGCAACACCTTGTACAGACCATAATACTTTGTTGATAATTTATTATCCTTCTTAGCATGTTTGGGGGACATTTATTTATATGGTTGTAGCTGTAGGAATACCCAGTCACCTACATTAAAACTTCTTTCACTGTGATGTTGATCTACATATTATTTCATTCTATTCTGTGCCAATGTGAGGTTATCCTTTAAGAGTTGGGGAACTTGTTGTTGATGCTCGATGTGATGTTCCACTGCTTGAACCTTAGAATTTTCTCTTAAATATGAAGTGATGGATGGTGGATGATATCCATATTGTGCCATAAATGGGGTCATTTTTTCTACAGTATGGAAGGAAGTGTTATACCACCATTCAGCCAGAGGAAACCATTTGACCCATTGTGTTTGTTTATCAAATATGAAGCAATGAAGATATCCTTCCAAACATTTGTCTACTATCTTAGTTTGGCCATAAAATTGAGGATGATAAGATGAGCTATGATCTAATTGAGTACCGAGACAATAAAATAATTCTATCCAAAAATTTACAGTGAAAATGGGATCTCTGTCGCTTACAATAATCATTGGGTTTCCATGTAGCTTTTGAATTGTTTCGATAAGTGCGACAGAAACTGTACTCACTTTAAATGGATGTGATAATGCACAAAAGTGTGTATACTTGGTAAGCCTATCAACTACCACCATGATGAAACTCTTTCTAAACCTATGATAAAATCCGTTGAAACCTCCTCCCAACATTGGCTTGGAATGGATAAAGGTTGTAATAGACCTGGGGTATCAACTTTATTTTGTTCTCAAACCAAACATTCTGCCACAAAATTTTGAATATCTGATTTAAGGCCATCCTAAAAAGAATCCTTCTTAACGCTGTGGTAAGTTTTTAAAAATCCTGAGTGCCCTCCTAAGGGAGAAGTGTGCAATTCCATAAGAATCTTTTATTTGAGTTGGGAATTATTACATAGGTATAAGCAATCTTTGTACCATAATGAATCATCTTTCCAACTAAATGTATCAGATGTACTGGGATATTGTTGTAACTTTCAAATGAGTGCCCACACTTCTTCACCATTCATCCATTCCTCCCTTGCTTCTTTTATCCAATCAGGTTGGATAATAGAAATGGCGCACAACAATCCTTCCACGTCCTCATCCTTTCCTGAGTGTGCATCTGCCACAACATTTTTGTTCACTTTTTTCTAGATGATTTCAAAGTCATAACCCAACATCTTTGTTACCCATTTTTGTCGCTCTTCATAGGATAATCTTTGTTCTAAAAGTTATTTAAGACTATCATGATCTGTTTTTACCTTAAAGTGTCTTCCCATTAGGTAGGGTCACCATGTTTTAAGTGCATACATAACTTTGTGTAAATACTTTCCCTTCATTGGATGACTTCTGAAAGTAATGGGCCTTTCACCTTGCATTAAAACAACATGAATCCCATTTCATGAAGCATCACATTTTCATAATAAAGGTTTTTGTGAAGTTCGGTGTAGCTAAGACCAATGCTTGGCACGTTTCGTTTTTAAGATGTTCGAAGGCCTTTGTTGCTTTTTGAGTCCATGAAAATGCATCTCTCTTCAATAATGTTGTTAGAGGTTCTGTTATTATCCCATAATTCTTAACAAACTTGCAATAATACCTTGTCAACCTGAGAAACCCTCGCAAATGCTTTATATATGTGGGGATTTTCCATTCCTTAATGGCTTTAATTTTGCTAGGGTCTACCTTAACAACTTCATGAGATACAATATGACCCAGATATTCCACCTCTTGTACTCCAAAGAAAAATTTGGAGCTTTTTTCATATAATTGTTTCTCCTCCAATCGTTTGAGCACCCTGTCACAATGTTCAACATCATCCTTCAAAGACTTGTTGTAGATTAGTATATCATCAAAAAATACTAACACAAATTATCTAAGGAAGGGTTTCAAAAGGAAATTCATCAAACCTTGAAATGTAGAAGGTGCATTGGTAAGGTGAAAAGGCATGATCAAAAATTCACAATGACCCTCATGAGTTCTAAATTTTGTTTTCTGAATGTCTTCAGTCTTCATTATGATTTGATGATATACTGAACGAAGATCCAACTTGGTGAAGTAAATTGATCCATGCAATTCATCCAATAATTCATCAATGATAGCAATTGGAGATTTATCTTTAATAGTGAGCTTGTTGAGCTCCCTATAATCTAGACACATGCAACATGATCCACCCTTCTTATGCACCAATAATACTGGAGCAGAGAAAGAACTTTGACTAGGTTGAATTATACCATCCTCTAGCATTTACGCAACCATACATGCAATTTCACACTTTTCGGCATAGGGATATCTGTATGGCCTAATGTTTGGAGGAACACTTCCTTGAATCAAATGAATAGCATGATCATGATAACGAATAGGTGGGAGACCTTTGGGAGTCTCAAATACCTTGGAATGATTTTCCAAGAATTTTTGGAGATCTGGAGAAATAGATGATTTCGATGTGGGAACCTCTAGCGAACATAATTGTGTAATTACATCTTGTTGTTCCTTCTTTAGAAGCTTTGTCATACCGTTATCGCTGATTATCTTTCCCAGTTTCCCTACTATAGCCCATAATTCAACTTCCTTTCCTTCTACACAAAATTTCACGAAAAGTTCTTGAAAATTAAAAGCTATTGTACCCAAGGATTGTAGCCATTGGAATCCTAGTACAACATTAGCACCACCCATTGGAATGGAAAGCATTGGGCTATTCAATACATATTCTCCATGGATAGCTTGAAATGATGGAACTTTCTAGAGAAATTTATGGTTCATCCACTTGCAACCATCACTTAACACTTTGGTTTTGGATATAGGAAGAATTTCAATTCCTTTGTTATCCTACAATGAATAAAATTATGGGTACTTCCCAAATCAATCAGCACTATTACCTTTCTCTTCTTGATGTGTCCTTCTATCTTGATAGTTTGAGGAGCGGTAATGTTGGGTCCCTATAATACTAGTGATTACCCCGTTACTATTGTAGTTGTACCCCTTATTAATGTTGTTGTGCCCCTATTGTCCCCATATTGTTATTATTGTGCCCCATAGAATCCCTTTATTGTTATTTTTGTGGATTTATATTATTATTGTTAGGTCGGCTGGGTTATAT
>APFE031511593.1:15184-89322 GCA_000404065.3 Pinus taeda | reverse complement strand
TGTTGTGCCCCTATTTCCCCCATATTGTTATTATTGTGCCCCATAGAATCCCTCTATTGTTATTTTTGTGGCTTTATATTATTATTGTTAGGTCGGTTGGGTTATATTGTGACTCCCTAGACTCCTATATATAGAAAGGACGTTTTTTCATTTGTATCATCCAAGAATTATTTATTTATGTAATGTAAAGGATGTTTCCCCCTCGAAGAGGCTGAATTCTAAGGCGTGGATCTATCTTTTCTATCTTTTTCTTGAGCTGGTTTCATACGAGGTAATTCCAACCAACGCATTACACGATATGGTTAGATTTATTTCTTCTTTATCTACGGTTTGTTCCTGGAGTATATCCTCTTCTTTTGACATTTCTTGTTTCTTTTCTTCCTCCTCATCACAATCTATGTAGAATAATTTCTTCTCAGCACACTTATGATCTTTAGTGTATTTGCTATCATAACTGTAAGAAAGCCCTTTTTCTCTTTTTCTTCCAATTTTTGTGGTGTCAAGCTTGTAGGTTGTGGAAGGCTAGGGGAAACAACACTTCCATCTTTATAGTTGCAAGATGTAGGCTTCTTGGATGCCATAATTTTGCTTTCCATTTTCTTTCTAACCTGAATGCCTTCTCCAATGAACCAGGTTCCCAAAGGTGAACCTCATGTTGGATATTATCATTTAGAGTCCCTATGAACACACCAATCCTATTCTCCTCTAGAATATCTTTTACCCATATGTTCAATTCTTGGGAGTCTTCAATGTGCTCGATCATTGAACCCTTTTGTTTGAGATTTATCAATTGGCTAAAAAGGGTGTTGCTTTTTGTATCCTCAAAATGTGCTATCATTTCTTCTGTAAAATATGCCCAAGTGATAATTTGTTTACGAGAGCAAAGCCATTGATACCATACAAACTGATTTGGTTCCAAATATAAAGTTGAAATATATACCTTTTGTGTGTTTTTCACATTATGGGGATCAAACAATTGCTCCATCTATAGTATCCATGTTCCGAGATCCATTCCATCAAAATTCCTCATATCAATTTTTTGAACATGGTGGGTCTTCAATCCAACATTAGAATCTATGAAATCATGATTAAAATTTCTTTTGTTGTCATCATGGGTTTCCTTTACTACCCTTTCACCATTAGTGACCATTTCTTGTAGCAACTTATTCAAATTTATCTTCAATTCTTCGATCTTATCGTCCATGCCATTCATATTAGCATCCATTCCATTCATCTTAGCTTCCTTGCCATCCATCTTAGCTTCCGTGCCATCCATCTCAACTTCCATCTTAACTTGCATGCCATTCATATTAGCTTCCACGCCATTCATCTTAGCTTCATTTACCTTTAGTGAGAGTGAAATTTGTTGTACTTGGTATTGTAATTTTGATATATCATGTTGCATTTCTTCCTCTTCTTCACGATTCATGCTTGAGCTTTCAGGTTTCTTATTGGTGTTTCCATTTTCATTCTTTGGGGAATTAGTTCTAATAATTCCTCACTATTCCCTTTTAATTCCTTCAAACTAATTTTTCAAACCAAGCTTATGCAAAATTTAAAAAACACTACACACCTTTTTTTTTCACATTGTAAGAGCTGAATATTGAATCTATTGTATCTCTGTAACTCCGGATCTTTAATATTTGAAATCTCATCGTGTCTTAGCCCTTTGAGTCATATTTCTAATACCACAAGTCTAATTAAGATTCGATTCTCCAAGGAAGAGATGTGCCAAATCTGCCATAGTGACCTGATTATAAAATAGTTTAGTAGAGAGAATTTGTACAACGTACCACGTGTCATTGTTTTGACCTTAGTACCTGAAATTGATACAGAGAAAACTAAAAAGTTGTCCTCTTTCTGAAAATTCTTACGAATTTTCAATCAGATGCTCCAAACAAAAGTTATGACGATGTTCCCCATATCACCTATTTGGAATGTAATTCAGGAATCTGCAAAAACCATAACCTCCTTAGATCATATCTCTGTAAATATAGTGAGATAAGCTTTGAAATTTGGAACCAAAGTTGAGAATTATTTTAGCTCAAATATGGTTTTTGTATAGCTTCTAAAACGTTGCAGAAAAATTTTTATAGTGAAAATTCCACGATGACTTGTTTGGAGCAGTGAAACCCTCAAATCAAAATCTCTAATACCAAATGTTAGGAAACAAGCTCACAGAAAGATAGAAAATATAGATTAATTCCTTTGATTCAGCCTCTTCGAGGGGGCAACCTCCTTTACATTACACAAATGAAAAGTTCTTGGATGATTCAAATGACTAAACCTCCCTTCTATATATAGGATTCTAAGGGGTCATAATATGATCAAGCTAACATAACAGCAATAACATAAGGGCACAAAAATAACAATAGTGGGTTTCTATGGGGCATACTAATAAAAATATAAGGAAAATAGGAGCACAATAATAACAATAAAGGATAAAATGACAATAGTAATGGCAGAATCACTAGTATTATAGGAGCCTAACGCAATCAAAATTGTAGATGTGTTAGAAATCTTTAGAAGCTTAGAGACTTCTGAGCGGTGTGGATAATCGCTCGTAAAATTATTGTCATTATAGATTAGACATGGATAACAAGGTTTCTTTGCCAAAGTAGAGTAATCAGATGATTTCTCTTGAGTGGGATTATCTTACTTTTTCCCGTTTTTCCCATTCTTCTTGCCTCCTGGTTTCTTTTGATTCTTGCCTTTGTAAGATGACACGGCATTGACTTCAGAAGTAAGAGTGTTGTCTGATGCATTGGTAGTTTTATTGGAAATGGGAAGCTTTTGACCAGATGGTCCACTTGTCATTTACGTGCTCGAAGAAGAGATCACACTATGGCTAGCATGAGGGCCCTTGCTCAATTGTGGAGGAGGAGGAACAGAGAAAGATGGTAGGGGTGCATTGGGAATATTGTCGTAGAGCGTACCCAATTATGTATAAATCAAATCCAAATATTGGACAGAAGTAATTACTTTCTCTTCTGTGACAACTCCACCTTTCGCCACGTCCTCGGTGATTGATGAAAACAAGGATTTTATGAACCACTTAGCCAAAAGTTGATCAGGAACAAATGTCTTAACCATTTGATGATGACGTTGCTACTCATGAATATGATCTGATATATGAGTAGCAGTAGTTTGTTTAAATTTGGTGAGGAGTTCCATTTCAGACTCATATTTGATAGGTAACTCGAAGTGGGTCAGAAATGTGGTATCTAAAGTCATAAAGTTGTTGAAAGAAGCTCATGGTAACTCAATGTACCACTTCACAGCCAGACCAATAAGAGGTCTTTGGAAGAGATGGAGTCTATCCGAGTCATCATTTAAGGAGTTTGATGAACACCATAAAGGAAAGGTCATGACATGATTTGATGGGTCTTCTCTAGGATTTCCATTCAATTTCGAAATGTTAGAAGGTAACTTATGCAGAATTACCAGCCACCAAGGTGCATATAATATTGGATCATTAGTGAGTTGGTTTAAATCTGGTAATTCAAGAGTTGCTACAAACAACAACTATCGATTCAAGTTAGGTTGAGCATATCCAAGATATGATGGAATTTCCTGAGCAATAGGTCTTTGCATACCAACATAGGTCATTTGCATCTGGTAACCTTGATAAGGTGGTTTTTGAACAAATCCGATATAAGATGGTTGTTGATAACCATGTTGAATTTGTGGTTGTCCATAACCAGCAAAGCCTTGTTGACCAGGACCTTGGTAAGCTTGATGCTATCCAAACCTGGGTTGAGCCTATTGGGCAGGTCCAAATTGGGGTTGGAATTGCTGGAATCGAGGCTATTTATATTGGGGATACCACGGTTGTTGAATTAACTGTTGTTGTTGTTGGTACAACTATTTTTTATTTAACGATTGTTGTTGCCCAGCAATGAAAGGTTGACCAGGTTGTGAATAAACTATACCATTGTAAGCCTGAGTCACTCTGGATAAATGTATATTAACCTAAGATTGTTGGACCTCAGACACAAGTGGTTTTTGTAAAAAAGCTTGAGAAACTTTGACCTCTTGACTCGAAACTTGTGATTTTGAGGTAGAAGGACCAGTTTGTGCAAGTTGAGATATGACTATTGGAACTTGTGAATGCAGTACAATGGTAACAACAGGTGTAGTAGGAATAGCTAACACAATTTGCATTGGTTGTGTTGGATACAGAAGCCTCAGTTGAACTGGCATTCTTGGTCTCCATTGATAGACTCGAATTCCATGCTGACCTTAATACTATAGGATACTACCATATGATGGTCCTCTTGGATATGGAGGATAAGGTGAATAAGAATATTTCTCTCCATATGGCGGCAATCTATTATGTAATGGATACTTGGGTCGTCTTTTACTAGATTGCCCAGTTTGATATTGATATGCAGGATCAAATTTTTGAGTTCTCATTAATGAAGAACTGGGTAAAATTCAGGTTGAGGACATGGGTGATGACCATGGTGTAGAAGCAACCCTTGAGTGGGTTCCAGATAAATATTGGTAACCAACTGGGATGGAAGATTCACCATATAGGTGTGACTCAGGTGAAGTAGAAAGCATCGAAGCGGTTTCAACAAAATTTTTTCCATAGCTACATTAGATGATATAGTGTGGGATGTTGACGGATGTTCAACCATAGTTAACTTACCCAATAGATGTCCTAAGGAATCACCGGGTACTTGAAAAGAAGGGAGATCAAAAGGAGCAGTAAAATGAGGAGTATAAGGATAAAGATAAATCCCGGTTCCAAAATGGAATGGGGTTCCAAGTGCAACATCTTCTTCTAATTCTTCCTCAACAATAATTAAACCACAAAGAAGAACCTCACCGTCTCATTTGTAATAAACTTCTGGTGTTGATAAAGTGGAAGTTTTAATAGTTACTGATGTCTGAGGGTTAACTAGTTGATCATCTTCTGGTAAAGTAACAACTTCTGAATGTTCAAATTCGAAGTCCAAAGGTTCTGTAAAATAACAATAGCTTCAAGAGAGTTTCTTGAACAACTCTAGGTTCATAAGTAACTTCTGTTTGAACTATGATAGGTTCTAGATTAACTTCTGGTTGAACTGATTGACATTCAGAAGTAATTTCTTGTTGAGAAACTTCAAGTTGTGAATCAACTTGTTGTTAAACAACTTTGGTTATTGTTTCACTAATATCAATGATAATGTCGCCAGGTAATTGTGAAACTTCTTCTTTAGAAAAAATCATACCAGAAATACTTGGAGTAACTGGAGTCTCACTACTTATTGAAATGGATGATTATGGTAATTTAGATGAAGAACTAGGAGCTCTTGATGTACTTGACTCAATTAAGCAAGACTGCTTTAACTGAATAGGTGTAGCTTCAGGTGGTAAAGCTAGTTTACTTGTTCTTCTCTACGAACGACAGGGTAAGGGTTGATGTCACTCCACAATTGCTGATTAATTTTATTAAAAAATAAAAATAAACAAAAAGGGGTAAGCGAGGCAAAAGTTTTATGATGCAATTATGAACTGCATAATACCTCCTGGCGAATCAAGAAGTACGGGCAGGCAATCTCCTCGAATGATGTGTTTGGTGTATCAAAGTGTACAAGGAGGCTGACTCAGTTACCTAATGATGGATAGCAACATAGTGTTGTCCTCCCATATATACCCAAAAGTACATGGAGGACCAATTTGTATAAGTGTTGTCTAATGAAAAACAACACAGTGAGAGAATTCCCATATAATTTATGTACTATAACACCACCCTATATATACGAAGGTACGTGGATGAGCTACGATATACTCACGTAGGTGGAATGAGGTATCACGCTCAGGATGTATTACAGACAAGTTAGTGACAACTACTTTGTTTTACAACACCAGAACACATCTCTAGCCTAGAACCACTAAATGTTTTTCGTTAACGACAATGCTCCATTAGGTATATTGATGTTAATTTTAAGTAGATATTGCTTCAGAATTTTCCTTTCAAGTTCATCACGTGATGTATTCTCAAATTCCAAGGAATGCAACAATTATGATAAGCATTCTTTCCATTCAATTTAACAATGAAAATCATAGCTACTAGGGATAGAGCAATCAATTTTTTTTCAATCAAAGAGCAAATAGCACAATCTAATGCAATTTCCCTAAACTATTCCTATGAGAACACACAAAATTTTTCATTGCAACATGCATGGATTTCTTTCGAATTTACTTAATGTGAATATGAACAAGAAGAAAACTAATTCACATACAATCAATCAATCTTTAATAAGAACAAATACTTTATGATCGTTCTGTTTCGAAGGAAAAGAAGACTGTTACGACACTTTCTTTTGAACAGTATTAATTGACTACAATCTAACTTTGACTATGGATCAATAATGGTAAAGGAAAAATTTAAGAAGCTTTAATCAACCAAGTCAAAGTAGGGCTATCGAAGGAGATAGAAAATTGTTTTCTAAGACATGACATTCATTGGTGAATAAAAAATCAAACAAACACAAGAAAGTTGGCAAAAACTCAATCGAGAGGTTGGAAACTGACCCTAGGAGGATCAGCGTAGCCCTGAATGGGAGACAGTGCACTTCAGAGCACTACCCCTAAGCCAACGGTGCTCTACAATGCACTGTGTCTCTCACAATCCTACATTGGTGATAGTGAGCCATTTCAAAAAGCAATTTAACGTCGTTTTGACCAAAATTCAATGCAAATGAGCTGAAATACAGTCAATGAACACAAGTAGGGTCTATAAGAGTTTCCTAGGAGGTGGATAAGCTACTAGGAAGGATGATCATCCCTAGCGGAGTTGCCAATTTGGTTTGGAGAATTTCGTATCTACGGATAAATACTAATTCCCTAGATAAGTAGCCATATCTAGAAAAACAGTTTAAAGCACTTTAGCCTTTTCTTATAAGCAATAAATAAGATAAACAAGATTAGAAGACCTACTTGCAATTCTTCTTTCCTGTTGTCTCATTTGTATCGATCTTGTCACTCCTTCCTGTAATTAACACGCTTAAGAAGTACTTGCAAACATCAACAGAAGACAAAGAACCAATCAAAGAAAAAGGTATATTAAATACAAGTGAATGGAATCAGATACATTTCACACATATAAGCATCATATAACAATAAAAACATATGGGAAAAAGTTTCAAATACTTTATTGAATAGAAGAATTAATTACAACCATCGTGTCTGACTCAAAGTCATTCCTCCAGCTTGGATCCCATCCACATCACATCAAAATCATGACAAACTTGTAGCATAACAATACTTCTCTCAAAGCCAATTCTCATAGCAAAATTATCTCCTTAGAGTTGAACATAGTCCAACCCTTGATCACTTAGATGAGTGTTCAATTTATATGAGGATGAAGGAGGTTATGTTATAAATGGGGGTATTGAATGGGCATCCATACTTAGAATTAGTTCCATGGAGGAAGGGGTGAGAGGATATGATGCCTCTTAACTCATTCCTCATCCATTTTCGAGCTCATATGAGTTGATAAGTGAGGGAAACATCTAGATGACTTGAAGAGATAAGAATATTCCCCAAAACTATGTGAATTTCACTCAATATCACTTGGCATAGGTGAAACGGGGCCTAAGTGCTCTGTAGAGCACCGTGGCATGGACTCAACTACTCTGTAGCACACCCTTACATGGGCCTACCTATGCTGGTTCCTTTAGAGGTCATTTCAGGATGTCTTCAAGTCATGAAACTATCTAGGAAGAAGGCATTCAAAAGGGTGACTTGTTTAGGGCATGTAGCAACTAAAATTAGTGTTTGATGAGCCCTAAAATAACGATTTGGATAATGGGAGTGATGTGCCCAAATGGATCTGTAACACACATTGAGCTTAGAAAGAGGTGTTCTTGGCTAATTTTCACATACTGAACACATTGGTGTACGTATCAAGAACCATAGAGCTTTGTAAACGACAAATTTTCCACATTGAACTACTAGAGATGCCCAAGCCATGGAAGCTGGACCAAGGAGATGTAGCCTAGGAGGTGTGAACTCCATCCAAAAACTGTGTTAATGTATCTCTTTCATGGTTTGTTGCATTTTACATGTTCTTTGTTCAATATTTGTTTATGAAGCTATTCTACTCATGAATGTTTTTTTAAACAAGAGGAAATTTACGTGATTGTATGCACAAACAACTAATGAAACCTCAAAACAAGAAGCAATAAGCATGCGCATATTTATAAATCTGTAATTGTTGCTAGCAAAAAAAAACTAATCATACAAAAATAGATCAAGTTGGTACCAGAGAAAAGTTTGAATTGCTTGATTGCTTGAGTTTTTGCAATTAGGGTTTTAATGTTTCAATAATTGTGAAGCTTACAAGGTAAAAGATCCATAAAGGAGAAGGGAAGCTATTAGTTGCAACTCCTAAGGTAATGCCCAGAAGAAGGAGAGCCACAAGGCCACAATCTCCACCACCCAAAATTCCAATTCTAGTTGCACTTGAGACTCCTCAATTTTTTTATTCAACTGAGATTAAAGAGATACAAACAATGCCAATTTTTGAGCCTGAATCTATAGTTTTTATGTCTAGAGAAAGAGAGCCTGAAGGTCCCTCTTCAGAAGAGGAAGAATTGAAGAAATGTTTCTATACTTTGACTGATATGGTTAAACTCCTCTATGAAGAGAGGAACACTAGAATGGTTGGAGAGAGTTCTAAACCTCCTGTTAAGGTCCCACCCTAACCCCCTTATTTATGTAATAGGATCGCGTCATAGTTATAGTTAAGTAAAGAGTCAATAAAGGCCATATTAATAATTGTAAGTGGTTAACCCACATTTAATGACCGGACTTGCTTTTGTTACTCACTATTCTATGTTCTGGGTATATTTCTTGCACATTTGGTATTCTGGTATCGTCTTGCAGGTTAAGAGCATAAGAAGTGGTATCAGAGAACATTCCAGGGCATGTGGGATCTCCATTTCTTACCAATTTTTTTTTTTTAGCTAGAGACGTGTTTCAGGGTCTTTAAACCACGCGATCTCTCATTGAGTGCACAAACCTATAGATTTTGGGAGGAATGCATGCATGAAATACAAGAGGTGGTCACACTTGTTGGACTCCCTTGTAACCCTTGTGGGTACCCCTTCGAGTTGTAGCGCATTAGACAGAACCGCGCACACACTGTCTTCCAAGTACCCTCTGGGTATATCAGAAGCCCCCTATCTCCTTTGAAACCTTACCATGGATAATCCATCTCCCATCTTGTTTCTACAATACACTGAGAACAACACTCGAAGAGATTACTCCCCTGTACGATAGGGTAGTCGAGTTGTATGGATAAGGGTACAGTTGATCCTCCTTAGTTAGAGCCCTGAAACATTGGGCTGAGTACTACTATCAGAACCTTATGTATATTGTGATCTGTAGCAGCTGACACTCCTTGAGACCATAGTTCCATTTTCTATCT
Source organism: Pinus taeda (assembly GCA_000404065.3). Classification (NCBI taxonomy): domain Eukaryota; kingdom Viridiplantae; phylum Streptophyta; class Pinopsida; order Pinales; family Pinaceae; genus Pinus; species Pinus taeda. The sequence goes on along the minus strand of APFE031511593.1, from coordinate 79,898 downwards.
TGGGATCACGCATAATCTTTGCCAGATCAGATCTCGCAAGTGGGGTTTGCTGCAGTAAGAGACATCAATCCCACAATTCCGGGTTAGCAGACCAGCCATTATGTTATAGACATTTTTGGGCACCTCAACCCCAATCATAAATATCCACAAACTAAGGGCTCCTAAGTCCCTAAAAGTGTTTCTTCACTGCCTAAAGAAACAAGGTCAGTTGATTACATCATCTCCCAGAAGTTCTCCACTAAAAACTACTCATAAATGGTCAAAACTAGACCATACTGAAAACACAGTGCAGAGGGTGCGATGCATATCGCCTTCCCTGTGTACAAGGTGCGATGCATACTGAATGGCCCCTATGTTGGGTGCGATGGTAAGGAATGGACAAATGGTAGGGACAAATTGCGAGGTGGAAGATCATGGAATCTTCCAGAAGCTTCCCCTCTAACACTTGCCTCTCTGTTTTCGACTAGGGATGAGTAAGAGATCACCATTCTACAAGTGGAAGCAGGAACTATTAGAGAGAGGAAACTAATCAAGACCCTAGAAGATGACTCACCTCCCTACAATCAACTATATATGGATACAGAGATCCACATGATGGAATCTTGTATCTTGTAGAGAAGTGTTGTTGGTTTTCTAGTGTATATTCATAGTGTTGGGTGATCCAAGCTTTATATGAGGTGAAGAAGGGTTTTCTTACTGGAGGATGATGCTAGGTCAGAACATATGGTTGTAATCCTCTTGCTACTTTTCATCTTAATAAAGCTATTCAATTTTTCCTCCATATTCTTATATGTTTGCTTATATATGCATTTGTATGGTTAACACACATCTGATCCTATGTTATTTATGAATATAGATCGTTGTCCATCAATAGTAGTATGTTGCCGTGATTCCACAGGTGCTTTTTGAAGCTATGTAAATGAAGAAGAAGTCTCAAAGCTCTATCAGGAAGGAGAGGAACCAAACAAGGAAATCAAGTGCAAGAGTAAGGTTGGTCTCCTTGGTTCCACTCTGGTCTATTTTCATAAAGGAAAACGAAAGTAGACTTTACTTGTTTGTTTCTAAGATAGCTACCAGTCTTAGTGGGAGTAGCAACATCCGAGTGGACACTATTCCCAGTAACAAAATGGCGACTCCGCTAGGGAGCGACTAGATTGTTTGTTAGCCTATCTTTGTTTCTTTTATAAACTTACAGACGGAGCCTGAAGCCAAGCCAGCTAGCCTTTGAACTGCATTTGTTATACAAATGAAAAGTAGATCAATGCTACTTTACTCTATCTATGGGTTTTGTTTATGAATTAAAAAACCGATCTGCAAATAGTCTAATTTCCCTAAGTGGTGGCTCTAGTAACCTCCTTAGATCACCCCTGTGTTTTACATATACTGAACATCACTTACTCGGCCTAAATCCCTGAACTGAATTGTGAATTGTGAGTAAAAACTCGTTTAAAGTCTCACACTAGTACCATCGTACCATGCCTTCAAGGCAGTTTGTATGCATTGCACTTCCCGAGTGCAGTAGGTGCACTACATACTGAATTCACTGTGTGATAGGTGCGATGGTGAGGGAAGGTTAACTTGACCTTCAGACTTTGGTTTTTCCTCACTGTTTTCAGTCCTATTCAGGATTTTGCTGTCTGTGGTCAGTGTATCTCTGTGAAAACCCCCTTCTCTTACATTATTCCGCCTCCACAGTGCAAAGAAATGTAAGTGTTCTTATCTATTGTGCACCATTTTCAGTTCTCTTTTGCAAAAAAGTAGCATAGTCAAACTGTCGTTTCTTGATCTGAAAGTGTTGTAGATGTCATTTTCAGTTATAGAAGAGAATCCCATTGTTCTTAATAGCTGATTATATAGTTAATATTGCATATGATTTGAATTAATAGTTTTTAAAGTGTCGAAAAGTAATTTTCATTTCGAAATTGCAAAGTGTCTCTCTTACCTTCACTTCATTTTGAAAAGAAATTTGTTGAGTATTGTCGCTTTGAAAATAATTCAGATTTGCAATTAGATTTCTTATCATCTTCATATATTAAGAAGGCTGAAAAGAAATACATGCATGTGCATTTGCATTTAGACTGCGTGGTTTGATTTAGGACGGTGCATTTAGCGTGTGCTCTGTGCTCTTTGCTAAAATATTCTTAACTTTCTTTCCTTAGTAGCTAGGATTTTCATTGCCAAAAGAAGATTAAACATTTCTTTATCATCTTAGACTGCATTTTAGGAATTGTATACACATCGTGTGGTGAACTTGAAAGGAAATTTTTTAAGCAAGATCAACTTAAAATAAATTTAATGAATCTAACAACACTTTGGAACCTAATGCACAACATCTAGAGGTCTATGCTAGAGATGTATTCTGGCATCGTAAAACTTGGTAACTGTTCTTTTCATTGTTGGTTGGGTGATTCCTCCACTCTGAGACGACAAATACCAGTACAGACTTGTTCTCACAAGTACCATCTAGTATATATTGGGATACCATAATAGGCTACATCCTTTATCCTTAGGAAGCTGTGTCTCCCACCCTATCGATCGCAATGCACTGAACACAACATTCAGGAAGATTGACTGCCGTACAGTAAAAAGTGTTCTGCAGTTTTGTGGTTGGTTTGGTAATCCCCTCTGCCTAGATCTCCAAAGAAGTCTATTTTTCTCCTTTTCAGACTCCTTAAAAGAAAAGGTCCTTTGAGTGCTTGTCACTTCAGGCTCAATAAAAATCGAAGGGGACTAGAGTCATCTTTTTTTTTTTCTCGACTCTTTAAAATTGAAAAAACAAGTTGTGTCAAAGTGTTGAAAATTTATTTTTATCAGAATAGCATCACAAATTCCCTCATTGTTATTTAGGTTGAGAAAATGGAGTCTACCAACCAAGGATTTCCCCTTGGAGGAAATCATAGTCCCTTCTCCTCTTGGGGAGATGTTGGTGCACCCCATATGGCCACATTGTCACTTCAAGGGTTGATAATTGGTTTGCCTGTCTGGCTCTTCTCTACCTCTATCATTCAGAATCCCGTAATTCCTGAAGAGTCAAGTCATCAACTAGATGACACTAGAGTTGCCTCCCAACCTTCTACTTCATCTAATTCTCCCTCCTCTCCTTCCTCTTCGCTTGATAAAGCTGATAAAGATAAAAATCAAGTAACTCAGAAAAAGAAGAAGCATAAATAGAAAAAGGAAAAGAAGAAAAAGGAACCAAAATCAAAAGGGGGCAACCAAGCGTCATCTAGCGAAAATCCTCACACCGCATCGTCTGAACCTAAATCTCCTTGTGTCATTTTCAATGGAGACCACTATCGGCAAGATTCTCCCTACATCCCACGGATCTTAAGGGACTAGTCTCCTCATTTGCACAATCCGGTGGCATCAACCTCTGATGATCATGTTGAATTCACACCATCAACGAGTGAAAGTGAAGCACCTGGACATAAAAGGAATCCCATATTTCTTTGTAAATTGTGTGAAGGCAATCACGCCTTCCACCATTGTCCCTTCCTTGATGAAGCTAAAAGAGTTTTGGATGACCGTCCTGCTTCACCGCTACGGCTCCCTCCTAGATATAAAAGCTCTTGCCAAGTCTGCCACTGGTTGAAAATCGGGCTGGACCATCATTGTGGTCAGCTGAAGCATCTATAATTGAGAATGAACCCTCTAAATCCATACCAGACAAAAGTCAAAAGGTCGAGACGACAATTGACCCAGTCTTGCCTTCAAAGTGTTCATCTTCGAATGATACTCTCACTGAAGAGAAAGAGAACGACACCATTCAAATTATTTTCGTAAACACAGACTCCGATGAAGTTGGGGGCAGTCCACCCATTACTTTATTGCAGGAAGGAAGTTCATCAGAGTCATATCCGACCGTCTACTCAGTCCCACCAGCAAGCAACCTACTCATTTCCTTCCTTTGGAATCTACTAGACACACCTCCTTTACCAGCTAGTGTACCATTCAGAATCATTGTACAAGCTTGCAGAATGGTCATGGATGGTACCATCATTGATGAATGGGCTTTTGTGAGTATCCTTTCCTCAACTGCTTGGAAAGTGCTTAGTTCGCCATCGCTTTTGCCTAAAATGGGAAATCTGACAGGCTTCGACAAAGGAACCAGTCGACCATCAGGGATCCTTCCAAATGTGCCCATTACTTTGAGAAGGAAAACAATTCACATGGATGTGATGGTAGCTGAAGGACCCTTGGATTATAATCTACTCCTTGGATGCAACTATATTTATTGCATGGGAGCCATCATCTCCTCACTCTTTAGAGTAATGTGTTTTCCGCACTAAGGCAGAATGGTCAAGCTCGTAGACCAAATGTCATTCCCCAGTTCACACATCGCAAATAGTCAAATGCCATCCCTAAATGGTCTTTTCATGCGAGGATTTTCTCATTGAACTCCAGTCTGTCCACCTAATGAACCCGAGTGATTCAGGAGGATGTGACTGAAACCCAGGGGGAATTCACCCTGGTCTTTTTCGGTAGGAAAACCTTAGGTATAGAGCGGGTTTCTATGGAGGATATATGACTAGTATGACACACCAGTCCTCATAGGAAAATGGGATTAGGTTAGAATAAGATACCTTAGTTAAAGTTATGTGAGTGGCATGCATCTGCACCACTCACCTTTGTCTATTTCAGTAGACATTGGCAAGAAGCATTCTGTCTGCTACACAATGATCTTTCATGGTAACCTGGGAATTGTTTGCTATACCTAGGGGCATGCAAACCTTTCCACATGCAAGAAAAGAGAGACTATTTATTTTTTAAATTTGTAGGACCTCTAACCCTTTAAACCCATAAGGCTGGTCATTTCCTAGCTTGCATAAAGAGAGGATCTGGGGCAAAGCTTCAAAAGGAGCAAGCCCCATCAAAATGGCATCTTGAATGAGACTTCCTTATCATACGACTCACGAGTAGTGTTACCACAGGGTTCAAGCTTGTTAAAAAATAAACCCCCCACGAGTAGTTTTAGCACATATTTCAAGCTCGTTAAAAAATAAACATAAGTCATGAGCAAATGTTTCCCCCAGAGTTTAAGCTCATTAAAAAATGAACCGGTAAATAACCATTGTGAATGCCTTATTGCTAGCTTTTGAGCCTTGGTCATGTTCTCATCATCACCTCCACTCTGTTTTTAGCTGATCATTCACCTCCATATTATTGTTTACCCCTTCAAGGAACATCTGCGAAGAGTGATTCTACTAGCCATCCTTGTAAGACTGCCGTGATTGGAAAATTCCAAACCTTACCTGGAATCAGCTGCTACCCGAAATCATCACTCTTTCCTCGAAAACAAGTTTCCTTTAAGCTCTTTTCAACTGACTCGTAAAATATGAAAAGATTGCCGAGCGATTAGCCACTCTGGCTTGTTAAAGTCATCAGAAGTGCTATCCTTCCTCTAGATTTTAATCTTTTTTTGATTTGAGGGATTATTACACAAAACGATCGAGCGCTTGTCTTGTTTGGCTCATTAAAACTATCGAAAATTCATCCCTTTCGTATTATTTTATACTTTTTCGGACTTAAGGGATTACATGAAGAAAAAGAATCTTTGGAGTCTCCTTTCCGTTCCTTTCAGACTCTATAAAATTGAAAGGGATCGAGTTATCTTTGTCATTAAACTTGTTAAAACCAAATAGCGACAAACTTGTCCAAATGGATGAGAACAAGATTCATTGTCGCTAGGCTCGCTAAAATATAGCGACAGGTTCGCCCAAAGGGCAGATTATACAACAAGCATATGTTATCCTCCTCAGGCTTGACAAAAATAAAGAGGTACTGGTCAACAATGACTGGGGAAAATTGGGAAGAAAACTTGAAAAAGATTTATTGGTAGCAAGTCACTCTTGAACATGACACTTTCCTTCCGCATCCAAGCCGGGTTGGGTTGTTCCGTTCAGTGGTCATCACCATTGGTCCATCACAACATCCATATTTGGGGTTAATGCTACCAATCCATCGTCAATGTCACCGATATGTTCAAGAGAAGTCATTCAAACAATTCACCTGTGTCTCACCCACTGCAATACATTCATACTCCATTCTTTCATGACCGCCACCCTGAACCCTGTATCGTCAGATTGTTTTCGCCTCCAAAATCATTTTCTTTGTTCCATGTCGTTGATGTGGGATTCATTAAGGCCCTCCTGTGACGGGTCACTTCTTGTTGACATCAGCTCATTATTGAAGAAGTTGACTTAGGAACAACCCTATCAGTACTTTGAATCTTGCATGCCTCAATGGCAAGTTTCTCACTTTCAGTGACAGGTTTACATCAATGGCCTTCGACCGAGAGATTTTGCGTGGTGTTCGATGCCAAGTCCTTTTTCACACCACGCAAATTGTACTGTAGCACCTTGAGGGTCATTGTCATTATTGGTGATTCCTCTCGTGCCTGTTAACAACTTAAATCATTGGCTGGTAATCAGGCAATGTCTTTCCATGTTCGACTCCAGAACATTTTTCACATGGAACGACTTGTACTCTAAGTGAAGATTGAATGAGTTTTGAAGACCCCGAATCTAGTTTCATCCATCCGGGCTGCGATAAATTCAGGAATATAAAGACATCAAATGTACATCATTGCCGAACAGATGATTATCCAAATCAAAGGATGATGAGACCGAATCATCAGTCTGCCACACAGACGATTGTCTGTCCTATGTACATGAAAATGAATTTATAAAGTTGAGCATGGGAATGCCCGCCTCAGCTAGATCATGACAAAATATTATCAAAATAATGTATTGTATTGTATCTTATTACAGGTCGCCTCCCAGCTTGAAAAAAATTCGGATCGTCATGGTAAAGCATTTCACCCGACATCAAAAAGATTAATGACCTCATGCTTTAGGGGGCAAATGTTATACACATTTTTGGGCACTTCAACCCCAATCAGAAATGTCCATAAATTGAAGGCTCGTTAGTCCCTAAATGTGTTTCTTCACTACCTAAAGGACCAAGGTCATCTCATTACATCATCTCCCAGAAGTTCTCCACTAAAAACTGCTCATAAATGGTCAAAACTGGACCATACTGAAAACACAGTGTAGAGGGTACGATGCATATCAACTTCCTAGTGTACAAGCTGCGATGTATAGTGATGGCCCCTCTGTAGGGTGCGATGGTCGGGAATGGACAATTGGCAAGGACAAACTGCGAGGTGGAAGATCGTGCAATCTTCCAGAAGCTTCCCCTTTGACACTTGCCTCTCTGTTTTCGACCAGGGATGAGTAAGAGATCATCATTCTCCAAGTGGAAGTAGGAACTTTTAGAGAGAGGACACTAATCAAGACCCTAGAAGATGACTCACCTCCCTACAATCAACTATATATGAATCCCTCATCATAGAGATCCAGAGGCTAGAATCTTGTATCTTGTAGAGAAATGTTGTTGGTTTTCTGGTGTATATTCATAGTGTTGGGTGATCTAAGCTTTACCTGAGGTGAAGAAGGGATTTCTTGTTGGAGGATGATGCTAGGTCAGAACATATGGTTGTAATCCTCTTGGTACTTTTCATCTTAATAAAGCTATTCAAGTTTTCCTCCATATTCTTGTATGTTTTCTTATATATGCATTTGTATGTTTAAAACACATATGATCCTGTGTTATTTATGAATATAGATCGTTGTCCTTCGATAGTAGTATGTTGTTTTGATTCCACAGGTGCTTTTTGAATTTGGGAAAACGAAGAAGAAGTGGCAAAGCTTTATCAGGAAGGAGAGGAACCAAACAAGGAAATCATGCCCAATACTAAGGTTGGTCTGCTTGGTTCCACTCTTATCTATTTTCATAAAGGAAAAGGAAAGTACACTTTACTTGTTTGTTTCTAAGATAGCTACCAGTCTTAGTGGGAATAGTATCATCCGAGTGGACAGTATTCCCAGTAACACACTTCGACCTATTAGATTCATCACATTTGCAGCAACAATCTGTGCCACCACTCAGAGCTATCTGATCAGCCATTTAGATCTCTCAGATCCACCAGATCTGAGTAGTTGTGTGGGGTTCCTATACTGGGGCGTGATTTTCACAGGATTTTTGGTAGCATTGACATTTTGAGGATTCGTATTCCTAAGCAAGGAGTAAAACTATAAGACCCCTCAAGGTGCTTATTGGTGATCTTGCCCATAAGAATCAGGATGACGAGCTGAGCAAGGTAGTACCATTCAATTGTTAGTGAAAAAAATTTCACGCAGTCCCAAATCTCAAGTACATCGGATTTGTGCAGGGTGGCAACTAGAGCTCAAGCTATGGCCAATGAGAAGATCAACAAACTTGAATAATCCTTGAAAGACATCCAAGATCAGCTTGACATACTAACTAACGCACTCTCTAAGGGCAAGGCGGAAGCCCGCGATGAAGCATATATTGGCAATGGACACAGTGAGGGTGAGTCTAGGCACTCTCTTCACCTCTGGGGCATCCAGCAACAATCCCGTCCGTGACCTCCCAAGCTGGCTATGATTAAATTTGATGGTTCTCACGCGACAGCATGGGTATCACAAATGGACCAGTATTTCAATCTGAATAACATCTTAGACAATGAGACTCAATTTATGGCGGGGAGCATGTACTTGGATAATGAAAGATGGCAATGGTGGGGATGGCATTAACGTTGGAATGGAAGTTTTTGACTAGGGACACCTTCAAAAAAGCTCTTACAGAGCGCTTTGATCATGACTCTGCTTTTTTTGGTCATCTCACTAAGCTCTGATAGACTGCATAGTAGATGAATATGTTACAACTTTTGAATCCTTAACTTTCTGCACTAGGGGTCTCCCAAATGCAGTCTACACAGAATGATTTATCAACGTTCGTAAAGAGGCCATATAAGCCCACGTCCAACTGCACCACCCTCCCACATGGTCAGAGGCTTGCAAGGTAGATCATAATGTGGAACGTGCGTTATCGGCCCAGTCCATTCGCCCAAATTTCACCAACAAGGGTCTCCCCCCACAGGCTCACAACACGACTCAAACACTCAAGTTTCAAAAGGTGTCACCTGGAGAAATGGCCGAAAGAAGAAAGTAGGGATTATGTTACTACTATGATGAAAAATACTCCCTAGGTCATAAATGTAAGGAGCCCAAATTCTTTCAAATTGATGCCACTAATTATAGCTCATCGGAGGAATCCCCACCACTTGAGGAACCTGAGGAGGCAGAAGAGGACAACCAGAAGGACAATGTCGCTGATGAACTAGTTATTTTTCCGCATGCCATGGCAGGGATTTATTCACTCAAAATCTCAAAATCAGAGGTTTTATTAAGCATCGCCCAGTAGTAGTCTTGATCGATAGTGGAAGTACACATAATTCCATCCATCAAAAAGTCATCGAAGCAGTGCATTGTTTTGTACGAGCAGTTTCTAACTTCCAAGTCCAAATTGCGGATTGGAGAACAATGAAATGTGAAGGCCACTGTGAAAATGTCCAACTTCAAATGGGGATTATCAGTTGAAGACCCACATGTTTGCCATACACATGGGAGGGTGTGATATTGTCCTCGGTGCTAAATGGCTTCACACTATTGGGACAATCACAATCGATTTCCAGGAGTTATATATGAGCTTTAAGCAGAACAACTCCACACATACGGACTCCAGGTGGGAGCTCCCTCTATCATCAACTGACATAGGATGGAAAAATTGTTAAAAAAGGGCCATCATGGAGTTATAGCTCAATTTAATGCTATCCAGGCCGTCGAACCCAATTCTCTACCGATTCATCCCGAGATGCAATGGATTTTAAATAACCATTTGCCAGTCTTTGACAAGCCTCATGAGCTTCCACCCTCGAGAGGGGAACATGATCATAGCATCACCTTGGTTCCAGGGGCCCAACCACCAAATGTACACCCATACAGATATTTGTTCACCCAAAAGAATGAAATAGAAAAAATAATCAAGGGACTTTTGGAAGCAGGTACCATTCGTCCCAACATTAGTCCTTATTCATCACCGGTGGTCATGGTGCTTAAGAAATATGGGGAATGGCATATGTGTCCAGACTTCAGGGCCATCAATAAGTTGACAGTCAAAGAAAAATTTCCCATCTTGCTTGTTGATGATTTGCTGGATGAACTCAATGGGGCTCAATTCTTCACTAAGCTGGATCTTCGCTCAGGCTACCACCAAATTCGCATGAAGAAAGTCGACATTCTAAAGACTACTTTCAGAACTCATCGAGGCCATTATGAGTTCTTGGTCATGCCATTTGGTCTTTGTAATTCCCAATCTACTTTTGAAAGCCTTATGAACCACCTTCTCAAACCATATCTCAGGAAATTTGTGCTTGTTTTCTTCGATGACATCCTTATCTATAGTTGCACTTGGGCCGCACATCTTCAGCATGTAGATCTGCTCTTGCAACTGCTCTTTCAAGCATAAATTATTTGTTAAGATGTCCAAGTGTTCTTTTGGCATGGAAGAAGTTGAGTATTTGGGTCACATTGTGGGGTGTCAAGGTGTCAAGGTGGACACTAAAAAGATCCAAGCAATGCAGGATTTTCCTCAACCTAAGACCTTGAAGAGCCTAAGAGGATTTTTGGGTCTCATAGGCTATTATCATAAATTTGTCCGCAATTATGGTCGCATTGCGAAGCCCCTCACTCAACTCCTCAAGAAAAATTCATTCTTCTGGAATGATGAAGCACAACAGGCATTTACAGCTCTCAAAAATGCCATGTGTTCCACTCCATCTTAGCACTACCTAACTTCACCAAACCTTTTTTCATTGAATGTGATGCTTCAGGTACAGGTATTGGGGTAGTCTTAATGCAAGAAGGTAGACCCTTGGCCTTCAAAAGCCAACAACTAAGTGGGAAGAATTTGGGATAATCTACCTATGAGAAGGAAATGATGGCCATCTTACATGCAGTAGATACTTGGCGACCTTACTTATTGGGGTGACGTTTCCAAATCCGCACAGACCAACACAGTCTCAAATATTTTTTGGAGGAACACTTATCCTCCCCACAACAAAATAAATGGCTCGCCAAAATGTTGGGATATGATTATGAGATCATTTACAAGAAAGGGCACGAAAATAGTGTAATAGATGCATTATATCGCCAATTTGAGGAGGAAAGTACCTTGTTTGCAATCTCCGTTCCCATTCCAAAATGGATTGAAGAGGCTCGCAAGGAATGGTTTTCACATCCCTCGCTCTCCCAACTCATTACTCAATTGCAGCCAGATCCAAATTCCACCAAGGGCTACTGGTGGTAGGATGATATTCTTTGCTACAAGGACAAAGTCATAATATCACCAACATCCACCCTCAAAAGCTGCATTTTGGTGGAATTGTACTCATCCCCCATTGTAGGACATTCAGGCTTTCAAAAGACGTATGCTCGCACTAGAAGATCATTTTTTTGGACAGGCATGAAAAAGGATATCCTTAATTTTGTAGATAAATGTGATATCTTTCAGCGCGACAAAGGGGAGACAGTCAAAGCACCAGGCACATTACAACCATTGCCCATTCCGGCATCAATATGGATAGAGGTTTCTTTGGATTTCATTACAGGTCTTCCAAAGTTAGGAAACAAGTCAGTCATCATGGTGGTTGTGGACCGACATTCTAAGTATGCTCATTTTTGTGCCGTACCCCACCCTTTTACACCAACTTTGGTCACTCACTCTTTCATGGATCAGATCTTCAAATTGCATGGCGTGCCCACTTCTATTGTGTCTGATCGTGACCCGATCTTCACCAGTAATTTTTGGCAGTAACTCTTCAGGCTACAAAGAACCCAACTAAAACTCAGTACTTCCTATCATCCATAAATGGATGGTTAAACTGAAGCCATCAACAAATTTCTGGAAACCTACCTTAGGTGTTTCACTTCAGAAAAGCAACATCTTTGGGTACAGTGGTTACCTCTAGCTGAGTGGTGGTATAACGCCAACTATCATGCCACCACCAAAGTGATTCCCTATGAAGCCGTTTATTGTCAACTCCCTCCTTCCCCTACCTCTTATATTAAGGGGTGCTCAAAGGTACAAGCCGTGGATCATCTCCTACAGAACCGCACAACCATAGTTGCCCATCTTAGAGAGAATCTTCATCAAGCTCAAAACCACATGAAGCAACAGGTCGATCATCATCGCTCAAAGCGCCAATTTCAAGAAGGGGATCAGGTATTTTTGAGGCTGCAACCATATAAGCAAACATCACTCAAAGACAAGGGTTGTTAGAAACTATCTCCAACATTCTACGGACCACATCAAGTACTTCAGTGCATTAGAGAAGTGGCCTACAAGTTAGCTTTGACACCCACTGCAAAAATCCATCCACTTTTCCATGTCTCATGCCTCAACAAAGTGTTTGGGAATAGTTGAAGAATTCAAACCAGTCTACCGGAATTGGATGAAGAAGGGTTAATCTGGCTCCAACCTGAATAGGTCCTAGACACATGAGAACGACACCTACGTGGCTGCATGATCAAGGAAGTCCTCGTCAAGTGGAAAGAGACCTCTCTGGAAGATGCAACCTGGGAACCAACCACTATTCTGCAACAGTTCCCGCAGCTTCAGCCTTGAGGACAAGGCTATTCTTAAGGGGGAGGGCATGTTAGGGTCCCACCCTAACCCCCTTATTTATGTAATAGGATCAAGTCATAGTTATAGTCAAGTAAAGAGTCAATAAAGCCCATATTGATAATTGTAAGTGGTTAAATCGTATCTAATGATGGGACCATAGTTATTTGTAAAGGAGCCATGGTATTAATAAGAACCATGGTATTGATCCATGGTATTGCATGTATGAGTCATATATAAATGATAGAGACTCCCTGCGAGGAGCATTGTGTCTTATTTTGTCATTGACCTCTGCTCTATTGGAGGTTGCCCCCTCGAAGAGGCAAGTGAACATTTCTTTCTGAATAATAAAATAATTGCTTTTGTTACTCACTATTCTATGTTCTGGGTATATTTCTCACATATCTGGTATTCTAGTATCATCTTGCAGGTTAAGAGCATAACACCTCCACATGGAGAATGAATCTCATAGAAAAAAAAATATGAGAAGAAGGATTCTGAAGGGAATGGTGGAAAGACACCTCCATCTCCACCATCCTCATCATCTTCCTCATCATCTTCACCATCCAATAGAGCATCATCTTCCACTACCATCACTTAAACTACCAATACTCATTCCAAAACCCCAAAAAGAAATACTCCATTACTGAAATTGGACACAAAATTCGAACATTCCATGTACAATGGAGAGGTGAATGCAGAAAAGTTGGAAAATTTGATTGAACAGTTGAAGGTATACTACAAAATTCATAACATTCAAGAAGACAATATAAAGATTGAGTTGGCTTCATTGAGGCTAGAAGGAGCTGCATTAGTTTTGTGTGAAGCAATGACTCAAGAAGAAATGAGAATCCATGGTAAGATATCCATCACTTGGGTTGAATTTGCTTCTAAAATTAGAATATAGTTTCATCCTTTAGCCTATATGAAAAAATCCATTATGAGTTGGCAGAATTTTAGGTAACTTAATGGCCAATCAGTCCAAGATTATATACAGGAGTTTAGGAAAAGGGCTTTGCTATTAGGAGTGAATTTGTATTCCCAAGATACAATGTTGAAATATATTAGTTGTTTACATTCCTACCTGAAACATACTATCCTTATGTTTAATCCAAATAACTTAGATGAGGTATGTGTGTAAGCCACACACCTTGCATCTAGAGGAAAGAGTTGTTTAGGAAGAAAGTACTAAGAGGAAGGCATTCAAGTGTAAGGAGAAAAAAAAAGGTAAGAAATGGAAGGGAAAGAAGAATGGAAGTGTGAAGAAAGAAGGGAATAAACTCACATGCAAACATTGTGCCAAGGAGGAGCATGATGAAGCCCATTGCTAGAAATTGCATGCCAAGTTAAGGCATAAGAAACAAAATAATAAGGAAAATAAATAGATGATTCCTACCACACAACATGACCTTGGTTCAGATTGTAGTGATGAGACCAAGATTCCCACCATGATTACAAAAGGAAAAAAAAATGTTGCAAGCAGTAGTTCATCACATAGTCCAGACAACACTCCAAATGAAGGGTCAGGAATATAGTTGTTTCATGTTAGAGTGATTTAAAATCATACAAATATTGATGCATTATTTGATAGTGGGTCACAATCAAACTTGATTTCAAAATACTTGGTTAAAAAAATAAACCTTAAAATTGTACCTCATCATAAGCCATATCCATTTGGTTGGATAGTAAAAAAAGCAAACTTACATGTTACAAGGAAGTGTTTATTCAAGTTCCTCATTACTAAAATGTTCATTGATGAAGTTGAGTGAGATGTAGTTCCAATTGACATATCAGGAAATGAGATCCCATTGTAAAATGCTGAATATTTCTTTAGTTAATGCAGGGCAAATGAAGAGACTAGTAAATGCAAAGAAATTTTTTTTGCTTCTCACGATAAAGAAAAAGAATGATATTTATTATGGATCTTTTGAAGGTTGTGATGATAAATTGAAATTTTATTTGTTTGATGTGGTAATCAAGCATGGATAGATGTTTTAGGAACCAAAGTGGTTAGCTACCAAGGGGGGAATTCAACATGAGATTCAGTTGCAACAGGATGTTCCACTTCCAAATATTGACATGTATCACATGTCTATTATGGAGAGCTTGGAAATTAAAAAAAAAATTTAAGAGTTTTTGGGAAAAGGTATCATATGCCCATCTACTTCACCATGTTGTTCACCCATTGTCTTAGTGCCAAAGAAGGATGAAACCTGGTGCATGTGTGTGGATTTCTGTGCACTGAACAAAATCATGCTAAATAATCATTATCCACTACCAATAATTGATTATTTTCTTAATTAGTTGAGGTATCCAAAGTATTTCACTAAGTTATAAGTATGAAGTGGTTATCATCAAGTTATGATAGCTGAAGAAGACATTTGGAAAATGGCATTTAAAAGTAAACAAGGATCGTTTAAGTGGCTTGTTATGCCTTTTGGTCTTACAAATGCTCCAACTACTTTGATGAGGGTAATGAATGATGTATTGAGACGATTTATAGATGATTTTGTCATTTCCTACTTATATGACATCCTCATATTCAACAAGTCAAGACATGAACATGTCATGCATGTAAACAAAGTACTTGATGTCTTGAGAAAAGAACAATTGTTTTTAAGGATGTTAAAGTGTGAATTTGGCAAGACTTTTGGTGTATTTGGGACACATTGTAGGAGGATGTGAACTGAAGATAGACCCCTCTAAGGTTGAGGTCATTTTGAATTGGCCCAAGCCTAATACAGTGACGTAGGTAAGAAGCTTTTTAGGGGCAACACAATATTGGAGAA
Organism: Pinus taeda; assembly: GCA_000404065.3. NCBI lineage: Eukaryota > Viridiplantae > Streptophyta > Pinopsida > Pinales > Pinaceae > Pinus > Pinus taeda. The sequence goes on along the minus strand of APFE031511593.1, from coordinate 64,563 downwards.
GGTTTATTGCTAATTGTTCTTCCATTCCAGCTCCATTACATGCATTGAAAAGTGTCAAGAATGTTTTCCATTGGGGAGATGTATAGTAGAAATCATCTAATGGTTTGAAGAAAAATATAAGTTTAGCAGCAATATTAGGACTTCCAGAGCTTAGACAGGCATTCAAGTTTCAAATGGACGCAAGCAATTATGCCATGGGAGTAGTTCTATAGTGACATGGTAATTCCATTTCATTTCATTCTAAAAATCTTTAATGGAGCCATAAATAACTATCCCACATATGAAAAATAACTTTATCCATTGGTACAAAGTGTTAAGAAATAGAAGCACTATTTTATGGGGAAGGAGACGATCATCCATATTGACCTTCAACCATTGTACTATTAAGAGTCACAATCAATGTTGCAACAGTCACAACATTTTAGATGGATGGGATTTCTACAAAAATTTCATTTGGTTATGAGGTATTAAAAGGGAATCTACAATTAGGTAGCTAATATTATTTCAAGGCCGATTATAAATTTATCTGTTATACTCAAGCATAATTTTGTTTTGCATGAAAATTACATAGAACAATATGCAAATGATAGTGAATTTCACGAAGTATATGAAAGATTGAGTCAAGGAAACCAAATTGAAGAGTTGGATTATCATGTACATAACAATTTGTTGTATCACTTGGGTAATTTGTGTATTCCACAGGGAGAAAGAAACAATATCATAAGGGAGGCACAAAATTCTTCGATTTCTAGACACTTTGCTGTAGGCAAGACAGTAGTGAATCTTCAAAGGTATTGTTATTGGCCACATATGTTGGATAATGTTTCTCGTTTCATAAGAGGATGTTATTTATGTGCTACAAGTAAGCTTAGAAATAGGAAACTTGGTTTATATACTCCACTTTTGGTACCTTCACGTCCATGGGCAAGTATCTCAATGGATTTTGTAGGAGGTCTTCCATTTTCAAGGAAAGCTCATGATTACTTGTATGTAGTTGTAGTCAGGTTTAGAAAAATGTGCATACTAACACCATGTAAAAAGTAAATTACTACTGAACAAACATTTCCTCTTTTCTTCCAAAACATTTGGGTTCATTTTGGTCTTCCTACTCCTGCTATAAGTCATCGATATTCTTGATTTGTTGGGAATTTTTGGTCAAATTTATGAGACATGACAGACAGAAAATTGAAGAAGAGCACAACCTTTCATCCACAAATAGATGGAAAAACTGCGGTGGTCACTAGAACAATTATTGATCTTCTTAGAAGATATTGCAACAAACATCGCAAGTTGTGGGATGGACATTTGCATTGCATACATCATGCATAAAATAGGGAAAAAGATTCTTCCAGAAACACACAACCATTTGCGGCATGTTATGGGTACCTACCAAGATCGCCATTGGAATTCATCTTTGAGAAATATGAAACCATCAAAGGTCACAATGACATCGATAAGGTAAGGAATTTCATACATAAAATTCAGTTGATACATCATACACTACAAGAACAACTTTAGAAAAGTCAAAGTAGTTGTGAGGAAAGGAATGACAAACACCAGCTTAATCACAAATTTCAAGTTGGTGGTGGAGTTTGGTTATATATTAGCAAAGAGAGACTTCAAGGGGAAGGTAAAAAGCTTAAACCAATTCGTTATGGTCCTTTTAAAATTCAGGAAAATATTGGTAACAATGAATTTAAGCTTGGTTTGCCCCATAAGCAAATATACATTGTTGCTAATGTTGATAATTTGAGATTGTTTGAGGCTCCTTCGATTGATAATCAAGGAGATCATGCTCAACTACCATCAATAGATGATTTCTAGCTAGAATATCTAGATGAGCTTTAGCAAGATCTCATAGTTGAAAAAAAACCAGAACTTCAAAGATAGGCGATGTAAAATAACTTAGAGTGGGACTCAAGGGACAAAATCCTTCTCAAGCCAAATGGTTTTGGACTTTGAAGAGGAGGGAGGTGTACCCTCACCCACTGAATAATTGACAGTATCTTTTGGGATCCACAAGGCTTGTAGTAGCAGAGGAATGATCAAGTGCTCAATATTTAGCTAATAAAATCAAAGGTCTTAGATTGGCCTAAAACTTGAACAACTACATCCATCTCATCAAGACGATCACAACAAAATTTGTTTGACTAAAAAACCAAGTTCGAATGAGTGTGAAAAGGTCCGCTATTTTTTTCTTAAACAACTAAAAAAAATTGTAGAACATGATATAATGATGACATGGCAGTGTAGTTAGCATGAAAGGAATCTTCTTCAATTTTTTCCCAACGAGGTTGTGGAAAGTGTCACTTCAATATTCACCAGTTTGGTTGTGTGAAGGTGAAATTGCCCAATGTCCTCCAATGTGGAATTATGGGTTCATGATGAATATTATGTGGATATATCTATATATATATATATATATATATATAGATATATAGATAGATAGATAGATATAAACATTATGTAATTATGAATTATCCAAAGCCATCTAAATATTGAATGGCAATGTTTTATTTGGGTGGCAAAATGTATGAAGGGACGGGCAAAGAGTAGGTGGAACTAGTGACTTCCCCCTCCCAAACCCATTATATAACCATTGAACAAATATGATGACTTGTTAAACGGTGGCCAAAATACTATATTTAAGCCTATAGCAAATGTTGACGGCAGAGTGGAGGGGGACAGCCCTGACGGCCAACCCTCTCACCATACGACCAAACAGTTATACCATCGGTTAATGCTAAAGCATAAGCATTCTTTTAGCATAACTAATCATGTTTTAACTTAATTAATATGAATTTTATGATGGTAGTATTTTTGGAACCGCGCCAATTTCGGCAGAATTGCCAATTTTGGTGGTGCTAACTAGAGTCTTCTATAGTTTAAGCGGGGTTTCCTAGGAAAACATTGAATGAAGCATATCTTGAGAAACTTTCAACCAAACTGATCTCAGAAAGTGGTGTTCATGGCTAATTTGGACATTATGAACACATTGGTGCAGGTATCAGGAACCATAGAGCTTTATAAATAACATTTTTGCCACATTGAGCTAATACAGAAGCCCAAGCTATGTAAGTTGGATGAAGGAGATGTAGCCCAGGAGGGGTGAACTCCTTCATCAAAACAATGTGTTAATGTGTCTATTTGATGGTTTGCTTCACTGTACTTGTTTGTTATTCAACATTTGTTTCTAAAGTTATTTTTCTCATGAATGTATTTTTAAACAAGAGGAAATTTCCCTGATTGTATGCACAAACAACTAATGAAACCTCAAGACAAGAAGCAATAAGCATGCACATATTTATAAATCTATAATTGTTATTATTACAATAAAACTAATCATACAAAAACAGATCATCGCTTACGCCTCAGGCTCATCTCTACTCCTCACAACGTTTGGATACCTTCATAAGAGATCGAAGACATAATGAAGCATACAAATACAAACAACATAATCGAAAATAATCCACTGAACATATCAAGGAGAATTAAGATAAATGATTCATTAACATAAACATTTATTTCAAGTGAGCAAGCAATTGTATATATTAATGGAATAAAGGAGGAAGCATACAGACAAGCCTTGATGTCAATAAGCTCTCCTTAAGTGAAAGTCCAAGTCCAATCTCAATCTCTCCACACACTCCTTTTCCAAATGAAATGAGTAGCATGTAGGCACTATCTCAGCATAAGGAAGAAAATAGACAAATACCAACCATTTGGGAATGAGATAGGATGAATATATAGGTAGCGAGAGGGAATTAGGATCTATCCAAACATAGGGGAAAGCCCTCATCTCAAGGAGGTAGCTCATAGGGATAAGATCAAAAGCCAATATTGGGAGAATTTGACCACATCCACACTCAAAAACCTCCAACTCATCATTCTCGAAGCCTCTAGATCACAAAGCTTCTTTTCCTATTTGGGAAAACTTACCTTTTAGTGATCATAGTAGGTATCCAAGAAAAGAGCTCACTGGCATCGCAACGCTACTATAGTGCAACTAGCGATCAACAAGGGTTTCCAATGTGAGGGTTGCACCGATCCTCAAATTAGGGTTTTAGAAGTCTATTCTACAGGGAAGGCTCAAGGCATTTTTCCATGAGTGTTTTAAGGAGGATCTTAGCTGCACATCAAGCTGGGTATACTGCATGATTTCCAACTTTCAGGCACTTCAGGGTACGACACAAGGAAGTGGAGGAGGCATGACAAAATATTGTGTAACAATTGTGTGTGTTATCTTTTTTATGAGATGATTGAATACTTATGCATGTCACAACGATTAAGTATAACTTTAATCAAACTTAAATTTTGTGATGGGACCATAGTAGATGGTTAATGATATTAGGTGAAGGAGGTATGTGACACAAGTAATCTCATAAGTATCAAGTTATATTAGTTTTATTTACTTTTCCACACTACATGTGAGTTTATATTTTGAGTTAAGTTATTTAATCACATTTGTTGAAGTCACCTTACGCAAGACAAGTTGCATTCGTGTATTGGCTTAGCCTTTGCTTCAGTGTAAGTGTATCCCTCTTGAAGGAGCTCTACAAGAGAGTAGATCTGAGATATGTCTTCTTCTCTAGTGAGTATTACATATATATCTGATTTGGGACTCTGACCAAATGACCTTAGTAAATTCTCATGAGGTCATTTTTGACCATCAACCTATGGGTATGACTATTAATAATATAAAAAAATAAGTCATGATAATTAATTCACAAAATAGCACGTATGATACTTGCATATATGACAAAAACTACTTGGAGGGAGTTCCTTCAAACAAGTATCTTTTAATTGATATCCCTTACAAGCTCCATTGGAATCAAAGCATTGAGAAAGAATAAATGGAGGATGGAATTATTACATTGGGATTGAAAGCACTTGTAAGTTAGAAAATATTTGGACATGGGATAAAAAGAAACTCCTATTTGAGGCTCTCATCACTCCTATTATTATATGTATGAGTGGTATGGGGTTACAATATGTCTAGAGAGTGATGAGGGGAGATAGAACATATTCAAAAGTACTTTACAACCTAATGTCTCGTTATTCAAGGAGATACTCCCTATCATATCCTATCCTCTTTATTGAAACAATGATTTCCCCCACTGAAAGCATGTCTATGAATAGGTATATTATATATAAGAATAATTTAACAACATGTAAGCCGAAAGGTTTCCTAAAATTGATTCTACCTCTAGCCAAAAATCCCAAATTCGAATCAAAGCGGGGATAGCATAAGGACGCTTAGTACGGGATTGATCATTGGGGGATAAAGAAGGATGTGATTTTGTAGAATAAAGATAATATTAAAAATATTATTACTTCAAAATACAAGGGAAAATGTAGGATGACATAGAGTTAGAGGGAACAAGGAAAATAAGATGTTTTAAGGAGGTTACCAATATGACTATTGAAAACAAAAAGCATCTCTTTGTCTTGACTAATGTTAGGAAGAAAATGAGCATTGCTAATATAAGAACAAATTCCCAGGAGCTTCATAGTGAAAGTAGACATATTTTTGTTGTCAAAACACCATGTGATGAAAGAGATTGTCACCTTTTTGACACTGAGAGGGTTGCAGATGAAAACAATTTTTTCTTAGATAATACATATTATAATCACTTTGGATCTAATTTTGAAAATATTTGTTGTATTATGAGTTGTCTTCACCTTTTAAGTAAGGAAAAAAATAGTGATATTGGAATACTTCTCTTAATGATTTTCATGCATAGAAATAAAATTCTGGTTTTTTTTTTAGTAATCTCTTGCCTTCATAAGGTCCGATAAACCATATGAGTCTTAGTGGACGTTAATCATCATGATCCTAATTATGACACTTATTTATATTAATTTCTTCTATTCTTTAATTTTGTATATTTATTTCCATAGAATATTTTACTATTTCATCTAATGAATTTTGAAAAACTATTCCTCAAAATTTTAAAATACAGATAAGAATATTGCTCTATTTTGAAAGATAATTGTGAATTTTTGTATTTATTTCAAGTATTATTAGATAATTTTTCACTTTCATTCTATAAAACTTATGAAATTAGTAAAAAGGAATCATCATAAATCTAAAGTCTTAGTGAAAAGTTTCCATGCCGTTAATCAAAAAGATTTTCCCATACCAAAGAGATAAGGAAGTAATTGGCCTCTCCTTTGCATTAAAATCTCATTGTTTATATTTAGATATTTTCCCATTAACACATCCATCTTAGCTATTTTTTTTGTAGCTTGGAATGTCTCAACAATGTTTTCCAAATAATAATTGTCCAAGTTGATGGACATATGGTTGTCACATAATGTTGCGTCATAGGTCATGGCATTATTTTCCCATTTGTAAAAGGGGATAGCTATCATAATCAAGTGTAGTAAAGCTACAACATATGACTTTAATGTGAATATTTGTCTCTTTACACAATATTAGGTGCTCGTGACTTTGGATGACTATAGTTGGCTCTTTCTGCATCACTTAACTACATGATTGCAATCATTGAAGAGGAGAGGCCTGAATCAATATGAGTGTATAATTTTATGGGTAGTAGACATTCATAAATAATGGTCACCACATGCACCAATATTCTATTCATTTGAGAATATTTCCACTTCATTATGAGTGGAATAACTATGCAAAATTGTGTCTACTACTTATTGCTAAAGGACGTCTCTAATAATGAGATATAAAAGGTCTTGTTGCCAAATGCATTAAATCTCATGTCGATGTTCACTAAAAAATTTATGTGCATATATAGGTCAAAAAATGACCGCACTATGCATTATTTGATGGAATGCACAAAAGACGTTGATGCAGGAATTCATCATCATTTGATAAGTATAATGTGCCTAATGAGAAATGAATTGATCTCAATGAAATTTCAACTCTATACACTTTATAATTAATAAATAACATTGTGGCATAAAAAATTACTAGAATTTATTTTATAATATATATAAAGAGACTTAAAACTGCTATATTATTGTGAATGAAATTAAAAATAAAAGTATTTGATTAAAATCTCCAAATAAAGAGATTTAGAATTCTTCAAATTTTGTTTTCTATTCATCTCCAGATATTTGAAAGCATTTATAACTAATAAAACCAACTTTCAATAATACCAAAAAATTTCTTCGATATGCTATATAAATACATTCTCAAAATTCTTCATTACTTTTTTTTCAAATGACCATCTTTATATTCTTACACCTTCTTCCAACACCTCACAGAGATATATATAATAACCATATTAATATTATTACACATAACCTCAAAAAGACATAATATATTGGATGCATGGATATGAACATGGTTAGGGAAAAGAAATAAATATACTCAAATATTTATCAAGTGTGTTACATATGTTCATTCTCAAAGTTTTTCGTTACTTCTTTTCCAGTGACCGAGTTCATAACCATGCGATTAACTTGAAGACCCACCATATATATCAGTGATGAATATAAGAATTTAACTTCTCATCGGTGTTACCAAACCTGTCACGTGACAAAAGAAATTGGTAATATTTGGATGATGTTTTTGATAACTGAAGTAGATTCAGTACCATCAAAAACTTCTAAAATACCTAAAATTTTGAAATTTATCAACTATAATTTAGATCTACAAAAATTCTCGGCAAATTTTCTTTAAATATAACCAGAATGGTCATATATAGTTTGAGACATCAACATGATATTTGTTGCATGTTGAGATTTTCTGTTTTAAATAAAATATGCAAAAATATCAGTAGGTGACAACAATAGGAATTTGTTGCTAGATTAGCTCCTGGTTGTTGGGAGAGAGTTAATGCATCCTATATTTGATGTGAGAGGATTTATGAGACAGTTATATTCTCCTAGCTATAAAACAGTTATCCATACGGATTGTTTTTTGGAGAGAGTTTGTAAGGAATTGATTAATTTTGTAATCTCCTGTTTGATTAATAAAGATTGCCGATGCCTATGTTTGGTGGACCTAGCACAGATTGGTTGAGTGAACCACATTAATTTGCTGTGTCTCCTGTGCATGATTTTAATAGTTGTGTATATGTTTTTTGTCTGTTGTGCATCTTGGCTCTAACAAATGGTATAGAGCATGTTGTAGGCTTGGCACAGCGGTGGAGGTCCTGCGTGTAATGTGGGTGTATGATGCGTGTAACGTGGTTGCATGCTGCCCGGAGGAGGAATGTATATAACCTGCGTTGCTGATTACTAAATTAAATTGTGGCATGGAGGTGAATCACCAACGCGCAGATTAGTGAACAAGCTTGCGTGGAGTTGTCACTTCGAGTCAAGCACGACACCGGACCAGAGAGCATTGAACAACAATGTATATGGAAACACTAACATGTATTGATCAGCATAAAAGAGACTAAAAGATAGTAGCAAGCTTATTTTGGAGTTTGTGTATTTTGTTCAAATCATAGACAATAACGATCCATCATAGATATCCTCGCTCTAGTGGAAGCTCTACTCAGATATAATAGACTTTTCAAGAAGGTAACTACTCGTGTTTTCATTTCGTAGCTAGTTAAATATGGTGGCAGTTCCACTTCTATTATTTCAAGAGCAGAAGCTCTCTAGATCAGCTCACCAGTTACAGCTATTTTGCCCATATCAAATTCCATCATATGTATCTTTACGTTCCGAGGATTATCAAGTAGAGAGTTTGTACAAGGTAACATAATCTCATTTTCTTTAAAACTGTTCACACGTAAACTGCCGAAAAGGCGCATCGCTATGTTTTGAATGATTAATCAATTTGACAAATTGTTACTTCTGCTGGGTGGTCGTTCCTACAATTTGCTTCTGTGTAAAAATTATTTATAGCCCTTTGTTATTTCCATCCAAAAATATAACTATCTTCCCTTAGCTGAAGTAAATTTATAGAACGACATGTGATTTGGTTTTTTGCAAACTAAATGGTGTAAGGCCTCATCGAGTATTTGAGTACGGTACAACAACATTTTTTTTTTTTTTTTAAACAAAGGCAGTGTCATATAAGGCATAGGCAGTTTTTTATATTAATTGTTGGTATTTAACATTTGGATTTTGGAGATTATTGTGTTTTTTGGCTGATAGAAAATGGCGAGAACTCAGAGTGCCCGGTTTGAAATTGAGAAGTTTAATGCAAAAATAATTTCTAGATCTGGAAGGTGAAGATGTACGATTTGCTTGTCCAACGTGGTGTGGCAAAATCGTTGTTGGGAAAATCCAAACAGCCTTACAACATCACAGATAATGAGTGGGCCGAGATGGATGAAATAGCAATAAGTGCTATTCCACTTTGTCTGGCTGATGATGTCCTGTTTAATATCGTGTCAGAAACAACAACTGCTGGTTTGTGGACGAAACTGGAGAAATTGTACATGACCAAATCCTTAACCAATAGAATTCTCTTGAAGCAACAGTTGTACAGTTTGCGAATGAAGGAAGGTACATCGATTGTTGATCATTTCAATGCTTTTAATACTCTTCTTGTGCAATTACAAAGTATAGAAGTAAAAATTCAATCCGAGGATAAAGCTATTACTTTATTCTGCTCATTGCCCGAGTCATGGGATCATTTTGTTACTTCTATAAGTCTTAGTTCATCAAAAACTATTGAGTTTGATGATGTAGTTTCATCTTTATTATCGGAGGAAACAAGGAGAAGGTCGCATTCTGAAACCTCTACATTAGAAGCTATGATGGTTAGAGGTCGTTCGAAAGAAAGATGTCCGAGTAGGCCTAGCGACTCACGTTCAAAGTCGAAAGGGAAGAAGAGTAAGTTAAAGTGTTCGTTTTGTGGAAAATCAGGGCATTTAAAGAAGGACTGTTGGAAGCGACAACAGCAAACTTCTAAAGAATATTTTTCAACAGAGAAGAAGGAGGAAAATATGATAGATACAGGTTCGACATCTGGTTCAGGTATGAGTGATGAAGTATTATCAGTTAATGTGTCAAATCATGATCAACATTGTTTGTTAGATTCTAGTGCATCAAACCACATGTGTATCCATAAAGAATGGTTTAAGACATATAAATCAATTAATGATGGAGTTGTGTACATGGGTAATGATGTAACAGTTAATATTGTGTCGATTGGGAGCATACAATTACAAATGTTTGATGGGACAACTAAAATGTTAAATAATGTGAGGCATGTACCAGATTTATGAAAAAATTTGATTTCACTGGGAACACTTAATTCAAATCGATATAGGACTGTAATTCAAGGTGGAGTAATGAAAATTTATAAGGTTATTTACAACCTTTCAGAGAAAAACCCATTTTGACACTTTTTCCATTTTTATTCTCTAAAGAACAATGTCTTGGTTTGGTGGCCAAATTATGACACAGTCATTCACTTGATTTACACTTTTGCTGAACAAGCTGGCTCGTGATGATACCTCTTGTCTTTTGATTGCAACAATCTTGAGTCGTTGCCCTGTTTTGGTGGACAATATTGCCAAAGTCAGCAAGTTATAATATTTGTGATCATGATAAGCCGACTCGTGATGAAACCTCTTATTCTTTGAGATATAGTGTTTTCTCGGATTATTTCTCTGAATGCTGCGATTTCCTTTAGCATGGAGGAAGTCAATTCTTTACTTAAGAAAGCTTTGGATGACAATAATAGAGCTTCTTTGGAAATGGTTGTTTATACAGGGAATCCTTATTTTGTTATTGATGCCTTTCATTGTACTGACGTAAAACAATTCCTTCACTAAGATTGCTTTCTTAAAATTTCTTGGAGTTGAAACTAGTATCATATCTGCGTTAAAGTTCTATTGATAATAAAGATCAAGTTTCCAAAAGATTTGCTATTTATAGAAGAAGAAGTTCAAAATCTTGATAAAGAAAAGGTGTCTTTAGTAAATGTCAAATGTTGTTAACCAAAGCAAATTTTATTATGGAGAAAAAAAATATTTAACGAAATGAGAGGTAGATATTCCCTAGGGTTATGTAAAGAATAGGGATAATCTGTTCTCTTATTTTGCCTACCAATTATTAAAAGTAAACCTAACAACCTAGCTAAATTACTCCTACTCCTATTCTAACTATATACAAAACTCTAACTAGGTGAAATGATATTTCCAGTGGAGCCATCTTTTGATTTTTATTCCTACACGTATGTAACTTTCAAACATCAGTGTTAAGAACAAAACTTTTCTTGGACTGTTAATGTCGGATGTGGAATAAGAATGTGTAACTTCAGTTGGAATTCTGTCGGAAATCGCTTTCTCATGAAAACTTCTTTCCAACTCGGTAGCTATTGGATCATAAAAATGAGGATGAATTTCTATTATGGATTGATGATCTTGTAATAGAGGAAGTTCTATACTGCCTTGACACAGTTTAGCTTTCCAAAATGGTAGCTTGTCTTTCAAATGTTCTTTGATAAGGTGCTCAACATACCATAGTAATCTATCAAAAGTTTGAAAATTTACAACACAATCCGATTTTGTACAAAATGAGTGCAAGTGAGAAAGAAAGAAATGACTATCTGTACAAATAATGTTACAGCACAACTCAGTTTGGCTTGGAATATCTTGCTTTTCACAAGAACTCACGAGAATAATGGGATTCAAACAATTTTGAATTATGTCTTGTGAATCAGAAGACAAGTTATGATTGTGAACAGGCATGGGGGTTTCTTCATGATATGAATCATAGATCGGGGTATTGTCTTGGATAGTAAAATCAGGCAAATGATCTTTTGCTTTGAAATGAGGATTGCATGATATGATTTCCGAATTAGAATATCTCTCATTATCTAAGTTTTGATGAGTTACTTGGGATAAATCAATAACATCATTGTTGTTAAAGTAACCATCATAAATGATTTTACAGGTTTCCCTAGATTTCTCCTTTTCATCATATATTTTCAGACAAGGAAGGTCAAGTGGTTCTTGTTTGAAAATGATCAAAAGATGTTCTATAGCTATCTTTTTATCTTGAAAACCTAATGATGACTCATTTGAATAATCCTCTGTGCTTTTTGAGATATCTTTAATATTGAGAGGGGGAAAATTATCATCACTAAAAACATTAGGATAAAGAGAAAAATGTTATTTTGAAACAATGCATTTGAGAATATGATCATGGAAAAATATTTGTTCATCAAATGCATTATAAACATCGGGCTTTAGATCATTCCTTTGTGTACTGATACTTTTTGAAAGAGAAATAGTTTGCTGTTCTAACCTTGGCATCTGCATTTGTTGACTTGCAACGATATTATCTGACCTTGTATCAAAGTCATCTCCTGGTTCCAAGGCAGGCTTTCCTCCAACATTCTCACTTTTGTCTTCTTGCATTAGAGCATGCATGAGTCCTAGGCTTTGGGAACTTTCTTCATTATGGCCGATTTGTATATTCAAATGGGAATTCTCGTTCATATTAGAAGAAAATGAGACAAAAATCGAACTAATTTATGCTTGATGAGACATAGGAGGCAGGGAATGCTCATCATAATCTAAGGATTCTTCATCTATGAGTTCACTTTCAAGATCGTACTTTAGACAATTAAGATGAAATCACATATTCAAATCCCAAATAGATTCATCTTGTTTCCGTAGATAATCAATTTCATCATATACCTGGTCATAGTCATAACAATCAAATTCAAAAATGAAAGTATTGACGAATTGGTCGCAGCTGTGAATTTATGGAACTGGGAGGGTTCTGCACCATTTTCTAGCTTTCGCCATGAATGTAAGAGTAAAAATTCTGCATAAAATGCCTTCATCAATTCTTTGAACATCATAACTTGAAACTCTTTGAATAAATTGAAGAGCATGATTAAACGCAGAAGAATTATTCTTACAATTGAATTTTACCTGAGACAAGAGTATTACCACTTTAGGTGGAGTGTTGGAAGAGGTAGGAACATGGATGCAACTATAAATGGGAAGTTTGTGAGCAGCCATCCTGATTCAAATGTTACAATTGAAAATCATTCCAACAGACACTATGTTCAAGCCCTCCTTCTAGTGCCAAATATGTTGAAGCCCCGAAAATCGGGTCAACAACAAGGGGGATACCCGCCCGGTCCAGACCTCGGTTGGCAACTCCTTATTCGTTTGGTATAGCGGGTCCGGCTGGGGATAATGGGACTAGTTTCCGAATCTAAGGGTGTGTGTGTGTGTGTAGAGTTGGATGAAGCTGATCTAAGAGTACTTAAAGCTAATTTAATTTAGATTCTTAACCTAACTCTATGCTATTGTAATCTAATGAGAAAAAACACATTTAATCTGCGCTAACCCAGGGTGTATATCTTCTATTATGCAATCTAAAGGGATTTCAAACAATAACTGGTAATAAAGATCATTCATCTATCATAAGAATAGAAATCAATTAAGGTAAACCACTTTGCATAAGAAGTTAGGAAAAACAGTTGTAAACAGCATATCGCATAATAAGTTATTCATATATCAGACATAAATAAATGACTCCACCGTATAGAAGTGCCAAATGGTAACTCATACATTCATGCAATAACATATAAACAACTAAAAACTATAAATCACTTTAAGAATATAAGCAGAAATGGCCAAGAGATAAAATTACCATTTATGACTAATGCTACTCATAAACTTCAAGAAAAAACGATTTATCTCTACTTGTTCTAACATATACTAAGAGTACAAAAGTGCAACGTCAGTAGCAGACATCAAATGCAAACATTAATAAATCTCGATCCATCCATTCATCAAAACCTCCTCTGAGGATGCAGAAGTGCATGTTCTGAGGACAAGTTTTTGACAAATTTCTGGACCCTTCTCTAAATGCATGAGAAGGGTTAAAATACTACTTCCTAATAATAATAATAGTTTCCTTACAAAATTTAGGATGCGGTTTTCAAATGACCGTCCTTTTTCTAATCTAATTTAAAAGAAAAAAAAAAATTCTAAAATAAGGCTACTTCTGAACTTGGTCCTTAAAGTTGCAAGTGTTCATCATGGGCTTGAGAAGAGTCGGCTGGCTGACTTCTGCACTGAGCTGGGTTGTGAAAACAGAATCTATGAGAGCTGGCACTACTTTTTCCACCGCGTTTATGATTCATTTCACAGTCATCCATTGACTATGCAGCTTGACCAAGTATGCCCAGTAGTATTCCCAATTTAACCTGTTCAATGCATGGATCGCTTTTCCCTTTTCCTGCACTTTCTGCTTCCAGTGGTAGTTTATTTGGTAAGTACCCTGGGGTGGTCTCTTCGATTAAGTTGGCCCTATGTAAATTCTCATTTACACAGTCGATAAGAATGTTTTCCTGCATGGCTGCTGTCTCCGCTGCTTGTTCCGCCTGCCTGATTTGATCGTCCCATTTATTAAAGAGAAATTCCTTATGACTCTCATTTATTCTGGGTGCACTTGCTCTTTTCCTTTCCTCTTCATCCTGCCAAGCTAAGTATTCTGTATCCATAACATATGCGGACAGATAAAAAGGAGGGTAGATCCTTTGAGACAAGGATATTTTAGACTGGTAATTCATAACAGCCGTGTAAATATTATCAAAAACGATCTTGGCCCAATCCATAATATCGACATTTGTGGCAGCATCTATTAGTGGTAGCCATTCAGATGAAAATTTATTGATATTCGGCATCCCAAATAGTCTACAAAGCATGCCCGTAGCAAAACAATATGGAGAGGTGAGGGAACCAGTGCTGTACATACCGTTTTTTTCCTTTTTGAGCGGCTCCTCTTTTCTGGACCAATCTTTGGTGGTCTCTGCTAGGTTTGGGTTCTCTGCCGCAAATTTCTTAACGAATTGTGCATTCTAAGTCGTCTGTGGTTCAGAAAGATGATAAATAAGCTTTAAATCTTGCGCAACGAATGATCCTATGAGCCCATGTCCTTGAACCTTGAATTTTCTATTGTTCATCTCTGCATTGTCAAGTATCCACTTAATCATATCTGTATATGGTAAAATTTTGGGCCTTGCTGCTATCCAGTGAAGAAATGAAGATGCTAGCTCCTCTAAGGACGCCTCGGAAGAGCGTTGTGAGCCCGCAACGGTATCAACTTTCTTTACTCTAGGATTTTCTTCTTCCAACAGTCTGTACATGCCTTCCCATGTCGATATCCCTGCTTCTCTGTTGCAGGTAGTGTCTGTATACAAAGGGGCCATCTCCTTTGTCTTTTCCTTCGCCTCAGAGCCTTGAGCTTTATTTTTCTCTCCCATTTTCTCCTGCATTTGGCTTTGAATCTTCTTAGCTCTTCGTTCCTATAGATTATGAGTGAAGTGGAAATGACTGATTAAGAAAGGTGATGGGAGAGTTTTAAATGCAACAGATATATTAAATATGCCACTTTACATGAAGTAATTATTTACAAAAGCACGCATCTTCATTTAATTTAATAACTGACAACTAATTCATTTACTATCATTAAAAGCGCATGATCTTGAGTCAGATTATGGTAAGTGGCTTTTCTTTGAATGGCGTGCCCGAAGGATTCGTGATTAAGTGGTTTATGATTTGCTTACGTAACATCGCAGATCGCGCCATTGCAAATCGCGCCATCACAAATTGTAAGATCGCAGATTGTACCATCGCATCGATCGCAACATCGCAGGTCGCAGAAGTTTGATGTTTGCCAAATCTTGCGAGTTCATTTCTGCGATATGCGATCTTGAAATCGGTGTTATCGTAGATCGGTAAATATTGAAGTTTTTTCCTTATGAATATTACTTCATTGCGATGCGATGTTATGCTTAACACGAGGGTCTTGCGCATACTAATATTATAGAGAAATGGAGGCATTTCCTATCCTTTTTGCAACGCGGTTTTAAAGATATTTCCCTTATCATTGACTTAGGTTAAAAAATATTCAAAAGACCTTTCTAAGCTTACGATGGTAACCTTATTTTGAAGAAAGGAAAAACTTGCTTTTTCTTAAAAATTTAACTAAGGGTCCCTATTCATTTAGTATTTTGGACAACACTTAAATGAACAAGGGGGGCTGTTGCTGGCCACAACAGGACCCTGTAAAAATTGTTTCCAAGGAAATTTCTCATAGGGTGGTGGTTTTGGCCACAACAAATGGTGAACCACTGGGTGAACTAGTTATCTCTATTTCCGAATAATCCTTAGTTCAATAAAACATCACGACGTCAAGATAAACTGGAAATTCAAACTATACAGATGGACAAGCATGGGTGCCACTTCAACATGAATTTATCCTCATGGGATAGAGACAAATAGCTTCTATTTACTGATAGGATTTTGACAGGCATTAAAAATTGTAGTGTTATTGGATTTATTAACCTTCCTTTACATGTTTCCTACTTTCAAAAATCCTTTTGGCACCATCACTAGTCTGTCAATACCTATTTAGGTGTGTACCTCAGCTCTTTATTGTTCATCAAACTTGATGTAGATATGTTTATCTGGACATTATATGAGAATTTCAGTGCTATATTTTCATATGATTGAATGGGATGCAGTCATGGATCATGCCATATTTTTAAATTGCGTAAGCAAGGTTGGGCTTGCTGTATCAACCGGTATTCTAAACCCAGCAACAGTCCTTACTCTAACTAGGTTCCCAAACATCCTCTCCTTCAATGTTGGCACAAGGACTTGATATTTCATTTTCTTTTAAATAAGTCCTTCCAGTTTTAGGCACAAGGACAACAACACAATAGGATTTTTGACAAAAGGTATATGAAAGTGATCTTATCCCATGAAAGGAGGTTTACTTGTAGATAGCAGGTATTGGATAATTTAGTGTGGTGTATGGGACCATTGGAGAATGACTTTAAAACTTATAGGCAAGTATAGGCTAGGTCTGAATGGGATTACTTAAGATGTAGCACTCCTCCATGCCAGTCTATCTATAGTTACACATTTTTTGTTTTATAAAGATGCCCCTACACCCTTGAGATGTCCAATTTATCAACATATTTCACATAGTTCCCAAAGGATGCCAATGAGGGGTTTGGTTTGAATTCCACAGCTTATTTTCAAGTGCTCATGGGTTGATAGAAAGTTGTTTGATTTGCAAGGTAATGATGGGTTTAGAAATATTGGTAACGGGTTAATGAGGGAGGGAAAGGCTGAACATGGTGAATGAGGGAAAATCTGAAAGGTAGAACGAGACTGGAGGACCAAAACTAACTGGCTGAAAGGACTATGATTCAAAACAATAGGAAAATAGACTTTGTAGAAAACAAAAGGAAAAGATAGAAATACAACTACACTAACAGCAAAATGAAATGAACTCTAACCTACTCAGGAGGTAACCACCATACGGTGGCCACTGGAAATATTTCTTTAGATGCTAGCCATTAACAGGGAGCTTTTCAGTCTCTCCCTATAATGTTTCCAACCTATAAGTCCCTTAACCATTTTCTTCAACAACTTGGAATGGGCCCAGCCATAGGTGTTGGAGTTTTGTGTGTTTACCATTTGGCTCACTCAGCTTGTCCCATTTCAGGACTAGCTCCCTTACTTGGAAATCTTTATTTCTTGCCAGATGATGATCGAACCATTTCTTTACAATAATTTGGTGATTTTTGAATTTATGTCTGGCTATGTCTCTTAATTCCTTCGGCCTCATTAGTTGGTTGATCCTTTCTTGAAGCAAGGCCAAAGGGGTTCCTCTTGAATATTGGGAGATTTGTAAGGAGGGAAGGGTAACGTTTGGAGGCAAGACGACCTATTGTCTGTAGAAGAGGAAGTATGGCGAGTCTCCTAAGGCAACTTTAGGTGTGACCCTATTGGTCCAAAGGGCATTGATTAGGGAATTCTGCAAGTTCCTCTAGTTTTCAGTGACAAACTTGTGGATTATGCACATAAAGTTTTTATTTGAAGACTCTGCAACTCCATTTCCCTGGGTGTAAGAATTTGCTACATACTTTGTCTGGATTGGTTTATCAATAGCAAACTCAGTCGCTTTTAGAGATGAAAAGTAAGAAGAATTATCAAATATGAGGGCGCCAAGGATGCCATACGTGTTGATAATGAATTTCACAATGAGTGATATTACCTCATATTCGTTCACCTTCCGGAGCGGGACAACTTCGGTGCATTTGGTGAAGTAATTGGTCGTCATCAATATATACTTATGCTGCTATGAAGAGATTGGAGTTATCTTACATATGACATCTAGGCCCCAATATTGGAATGGTCGATAAATCGTAACAGGCCTGATGGGAACAACAAGCTTTCTTTCTCCTCCTGTGATGGTTTGGCAGACCTTGTATTTACGAGCATAGTCATGTTAGTATATGAAAACTGAGGGCCAATAATATTCGGTCGTTAATATTTAGTGAGTAGGGGTCTCTCCACCATAGTGACCACCTGCTAGGCCATTGTGCATTTCTTTCAATACATTGTTAGCATCATACTTCACCAAACACCTTAGCCGATTCCATCATGATTTTTTTGTATAAGACGATGTTGGCCAAATGATACAGATTAGATTTCAATCTGAGTGCTCTTTTATGTGATGCATCCATGTGTTCAGGACATGATCCCCACACTGGATAGAAGCGTACATCGTAGTACCACAACTCAAGGTCCAAAAAGGCTTCCGACGCTTCTTTCTCATACACTAGCGATTCATTACTCTATAAGGGCTTGTCATTAAGTTCCATTTGTGCATATTGCATGCCTAATATTCTTGATTCTTCAGATGGCCCCTTTTTGTCTGCCAAGGCTTCTGCTGCTAGCCTGCAATGTCCTTGCCCTCGAGCTATCTGTGTCGGCTTTATCTCTAGGTCAAACTCTTGAAGGTTGGTTATTAGGTTCCCTCTTCATTCACTCATTTCGTTCTGCACGAAGAGAGATCTTACAGTAGAATGGGGAAGGATGACATTGTTCTTGGGCTTTAGTAAATGAGGGTGGAAATGTTTTACGGCCTTGAAAACTACATAGCCCTATTTCTCCATGTCTGGGTAGTTGAGTTCTGCTCCTTGGATATTTGAACTCATCTAGGAAATAGGGACTTCATTTCCATCATAACTTTTTTGAGTGATAATTGCGGCATATGAATGTTCAAAAGAAAACGTGTATAAGAAGAATTCTTTGTCAAAATTGGGGTTGACCAACGCAATAACTTCAATGATGGATTTCTTGATTCGTTGAAATTCTTCCTTGGCTTCATCGATCCATTCATACACAACCTCTTTCTTCATCACCATTTGCAAGGGGCATACTATTTCTGCGAAGCATGAGACAAATTTTCTAATGAAATTAATCCTCCCGAAGAAAGATTTCATGGTTTTTTTATTGGCAGGGGGTTGTATTCTCATGATGGTTTGTATTCTTTGAGTTTCAATAACAATACCTTATTTAGAGAGGATATGACCGTGTTGTTTCCCCTCTGTGACTGCAAATATGCTCTTCTTGGGATTCAATGAAATTCCATACCTTCAACATATTTCGAAAATCTATCTCAGGTGATAAATATGATCCCTTCTGTGATATGAACACACATTGATGTCATCCATGTAAACCACTACTGATCTGTTCATCAACCCTCGAAAATATATGTCCATAGCTCTCTCAAATGTGGCACCTGCGTTAATGAGCCCAAAAGGAATTTTACGATATGTGTAGGTGCCCCATTTGGTGTTGAAGGTTATCTTAAGTTGATCACCATGAGATACCAATACTTGATTATATCCTCAAAACCCATCTAATAGGGACAACATTTTAGACCTAGAAACACACTGAAGCATGTGTTCCATAGAAGGGATAGGATAGTCATCCTTTTGAGATTCCTTGTTCAGGTTTCTGAAATCAATACACACCGTGATGTCTCCACTTTTCTTTCTCACTGGCACGAGATTGGCTACCTAGTAGGTGTGTCTGACTAGAAAGATCATTTTAGCATCTAGCATATTGTTCAATTCTTTCTTCACAAATGGTTCTAGGGTTGGATGCATCTTACGCAGCTTTTGCTGGTAGGTCTTGGCCACCTTTTCCAAAGGGATCACATGCTGCATAAAACTAGTACCAAAGGAGTTCAGGTCTTCATATGTCCACATAGATACGTCCTTATAGTTTTTAAATAGCTTGACAAATGCAACCTTTTCTTGTCAATAGCACCGAAGGCCGAGATTGACATTTTTTGTGTCTTCTTTGGTCCCAATATTAACCATATCATACTTCATGGAAAAGATATGTGTTTTGTAGTTAGTCAGTTTCTCGAATTTATCGTGAAAGTCATATAAGTGCTCCATCTTAACAATTGATTTTGGAATCACATTGGGTTGATCCTTTTCGTTATCTTCCCTCTCATTCATAAGCTTGTCATGTTCCTTTTCGTCAATGACTACATTCTTGAATGTCTTCTCGTAGTGCAAGAAATCAATTATTTTCTCATCATCTTCGAACACGTGCCAATTCGAGATGTTATCAGGCATAGATGGTTTGAAAATCAATTCAAGAGAACATTATTTTTCTTTAATCTAAAATCAAGAAAAAGTTTAGCAGCCAAATTAGCCATCAAATCAACATCTTGGTTTTTCACTTGAGGTAACTATGTGATATTAAAAGAATGAAAATTGTCAATTAAGTCCCATACCTCATGTTGGTACCTTACGAGGTCTAGTGAATTGCAATGTATCCTATTCCTTATGTGATCTACGATTATTTGTGAGTCACCAAAAACTTCAAGATTTTTCAAATTCATGTGAATGTCTTTCTTCAGGCCTTCTAGCAACCCTTCATATTCTGCTGTGTTGTTGGTGCATGCAAACTCCAACTGGTTGGCCATAAAATGTTGGTTCCCTTACGAGTCAATGAGAATACTTCCAGCACCTGCACCTTCATGGCAGTTAGAGCCATCAAAATAGAGTTTCCAGAATATAGCATCTAATGTTCCAAAAAATTGAATTATTATCTAAAAAAGTCTTGCTATCATCTATTATAGTACAAGATAGTTCATGAGTTGGATTATGGGAGGGAATTTCCAATTGTGTGTATGTCAAATTTTCTTTAACTTTTTCTGCATGAAATTCTCCAAAACAGGTGTCTGTATCATAAACGTTGAAACTCTAGTTCCCAAGGATGGATTTGGTAAACATTACAGGTTCATTGGGACCATTTAGTTACGTTACCACATAGTTCATGTATCTTTCACGGTTAACTATCAACATATCACCTTTTCCCTTCTGAGGTAGCAAGAGGTGGGACCAATTGGTTGGGAAGTATCCATTGAGTTTTGCTCACTAATCCCTTCTAAAAAAAATTCCATAGGCTTCGAGTATATCATGTCAAATTACTTTCACATTTGTTCTGTCAAATTTCATAATTTGGGTCCCAGTTTTCTTAGGTATTACATGTCCCAGGGTCCAAGAAATTATGCACATTCATGTTGAGGATTTCAAATGTAATAAGGAAAGGTGGGGTCATAGATCTTTACTCTCTCACTATCATGGTTGCATTGATATCTTGGGGTTTTCAATTCATTTTGGATAGAGTGGCTTCCATAACTGATGCCATTTGGGCTGCAATGGAGGTGCTGACAGGTCTGGACACTGACATCTTGGTTGGTTTCATGGGATGGTGGGAGCTTTGGAGTTTTTCTCATTCATATCTTTCAAGAGCAAATCTCTTTGCTGCGCTAATTTCAGCAAATCAAAATATGTGATAATAGCCCTAGATTTCTTAATATCATCCACAATATTGTAATCAATGTTATGAACAGGATAGGGCAAAGTAAACATACATATTTTTCCATTCTTTGGTGGGATTTTACCATCTTGAGTAGCCTTCGTTACAGTGGGAGATGCGTTCTCCTTTTCTTGATGGTTTGCAACAGGGGTATTCTTGGGTTGACCACCACGTTTACTCTTCTCGATGGGAACTTTGGGAGCAGGTGCTTTCACAGGGCGTATATCTTTCTTGGTCTAATATGCAAGATTCATCACACCTACAAGTGGCCCTTTGCTTCGTGTTTCGATTTCATTAGTGTGGATTTCTGCCATATTGTCTTCTTGGTCACCATCATTCTCAATCGTATAGAAATCCCACAATACATTGATTTGGTATTCTTCCTCCAAGGGCTCTTCTACTTGGTATTCTTCCTCATCTTCTTGTTTTGGCTGTAGCTCCACTCTAGGTTCTTCTTGGTTGAGGAGCGATTTGGTAAGAGCCAACTCTTCTGTGCTTAAATTCCCTTCATTGGATGGAGTAGGCAGTTCAAGTTGACTATGCCCACCTTCTGTTTTCTAATGATAGAAAGGCATGAAAGGATTTCTCTTGCTATAGTCTCCTCCACTACCACTAGTACTCTCTCCATGATTCCTTTTCATATTGATGACTTTGTTTGTTAGTTTCTTAATGATTTGATGCAAACCTTCCACATCCACGGTGTCCTTGCCTTTGGTTTTTTCCCCTTTGTTATCACTCCCATTATTCTTCTTGGATGATCGAGAGGCTTTCTTATCTCCAGTTGTATGGTGGCATGCTGTGAGACTAAGAATTTCATTATCAACTTTTACTGTTTCATTGATGGCAACTTGTAAGGTCTGTGCATTACCCCTTTTGACCCACATCACTGTAGGGATAGGGAGAGCAGTGATGTAGAATTCCATAAGCACCTCTTCTATTGGTTTGACAATGGCCAGGATTTTATTGAACAAGGTGTTGAACCGAATATTAAAATCCTTAACCTTTTCTTTGGTTTCCATTTTCAAACGGGATAGTTCAAGGAATAAAGTACCATGTGGAAGTTGAACCAATTAGGATAAAAGGGAATAGGTGACAGACTATATCTTCATCAACTACCCCCAGCATGCGCATAGCTAAGAAGAACGAATTGATATGGTTTTTATTGGTGTCTCCATGGTCAGGGTCAAATTTAGGTAGTACCTTTTGGACATTCTTGGGTAGGGGATGCTGCTGCCCAGGTATCGCCATGACATCTTGAGCGATCCAGAGAGGCAGTGCTTATGGAGGAGGTTGTGGAGGCTGATTTCCACCTGGAGGAAGGGGAAGTAGAGGTTGATTCCCACCTGGGGGTGGAACGTTAGCCATACTATGGATATGGAGATTTTTTTCGAGGGTCTCTTCATTAGGATTTTCCAAATCAGACCAGGGATTGCCTTCAGATGGGGGATCCTCAGTGAATGAGCATAAGCCCGAGTGTGTCTTCTGAGTAGTTGTTCCTGGGTGACAAGTTACTCGCATAGTGTCTCTTCTTGGAAATGATGCTTTTCAAAATGAGAGGAAGGATCTTTTCGACCTTCACAATCCATACATTAATCTTCTTGAATCCATTCATGGCACTTATGGATGAAACCTTGAAAAGTTGTGGAAGGAAGTTTAGGCCCTCCTTCTAGCACCAATTTGTTGACATAGCGAATGTTCGCTATGTCAACAAGGGGAACTAACTTGATCATACGGCCAAATTAGGCCTGCTTTCATTTGGAATGGCTAGTTCCAATAGGTTTGAACAGACGCCATGAACTATAATATGTGTAGAAGGATTGATTCTGAGAAGAAAAATTCAATTAAATCAACAAAATAAAATAGCTAACAACTATGTATTAAATCCTATCTACACTTCTTCTAACTACTCTAATCTAAATCCTAACTATCCTAATCTATCCTGCAGGAGCATAACAAAAGAGATTAAACACCATGAAGAAATTCCAAGTCCAAAAGAATCAATTAATGAGTCATAGATGAAAAAGGTTGTATTAGAGCTTGATTGCAATCAGATTACTCATATAGGTATACACATTCCTTTCGATACAAATAAACTAGCAACTGGTGTTTAATACCATTTTGAATCAGAGATCGCTCATAAGTTAACCAAGAGATTGAATTATATTGAAATAAAAAGGACTAATCATGAAAAGTATGCCATCAATATGCACCAAAAAAATCACATTTATACTTATGCCAGTAGCAACATCATACTTCAAAACACATAGAAGCAGAGGCATAATAATCAGAAACTACAAAATCCTTCTTCGACCGAAAAATTCTTCCTTATTCACAATAAAGCCAAACTTTTATTATCCAAACAAAAATCCCCTTAATGTCTTCGGAGGTAATACTTTTGCAAAAAACCTGGAATCTAGGTATTCCCTGCCTCTTCATCTTCCCCGATATTTTCAATATAAAAATGGAGTGTATAGAGATAGGATTGTTAACATAACCACTGATATGTAGAAAGAATATTTGCTAGAGCAATTCAATTCATGAGGAAATGAATAAATGTTGGTAAAAGGGGTGATTTTGTGTTGCCTTCTCATGATGAAAATTGAGATAACTTTGCTTTCGGAATGTACAGGAAATGCATGGTGTTCCAACCTGAAACACTTGAGGCCAAACCTTCCAACACAACTCTTCTGCATACAGGGCTCTTCAAATCCACTCTTGTGTCCTTTACTTCTTACCTGCAGGGATAGCTATCATTATCTTCATGATTGTGAATAATATAAGAGAAATACTCATGCATAACATAAACGCTACCTTCATTAACTTTTATAAAACTACGGGAATGGGTGTGAAAAGGATTTACACATAAAACACAGTCTAGACCTCAATTTTATATATTGGGACTTATAAATATCATCAAGTCCAGCATATCACATATCGCAGCATGCACAAGTCTGGGGCTTCACCTATTGCAATATGTGATGGGGCTTCGATCCTGAAAATATATATACCATATTTGATAGGCTCGGTCGGTCTACCATATAGCCGCACACATTATGTTCAAGGCCTGTGCTTCGCCGATATGCGATATGCGATATGGCCCAGGACCTGAAAACACACACACACACACACACACACACACACACACACACACACATATATATGTTAATACCATGGCATGTCCTTAACAACAGGCTTGCCTTTGAAAACCGAGACTTTAATGTTTTTCGAAAAGTAAAGGAATATATAGGGAAAACCATGTTCGGCAATAAGGTCGGACTTGAAATGTTATACGCTCCAGTTAATAATAATCAGTGGGTCTCAGGTATAATGGTATGCCTTATATGTAGGCCCCAGGCCCTGTTGATTGTGATATGTGATTGGGAGGGTGGACCTGATAGAATGTATATCATGGGTAATATGGCCGTCAGGTCCAGAAGACATACATGCCCCTAATCTATATGGTTTTGGGGCTTGGCTTATAACGATTTGTGATGAGGCTCTGAACCTGAAATATATGCATTTGGGTTAATAAAACCTGTTGAGGACCCAATCAAAATTGTTGCCAAGGCAAGTTTTGATAGGGTCGTGGTTGTGGCCACAACTGAACCCAAGGGAATAATATTAAACCCAAGGGACTAATACTAGCACAACCACATTAAAAGTATTAATGTCATCGATATAAGTTGAAGGTTTAATTTATATATACTATTGATAAATATTGATGAAAATGGGAATTTGGGGGTTGCCTAAAATCCCAATTTCTTTAAAAAAACAAGATCCTAGAGCCTGTTTCCTTCGTGATTTCTTCGCTGGTAGAGCATTCATCTCTCCATCATCATCAGAATATTCCTCTGCATTCCATGCTATCTTTAACAAACATTTACATATAACAGATACATGATATTTGGATCAACAAGCTTGAACACAAGATTTAACTTAATTATACCATACACACAGGCGTAGGCGTACACAATACTAAAACACGTTTCATATATATATACAGAACAAATTACATTCCAGGCTAAGGCATTTCAGCCTTAAAACCTAGCTCACAATCGACTACATCTTGCTCACTCACTATTTTACTCACAAATAAGATATATCTCACACCCTATCACATTACATTTATATAAGATGGATTAGGAAGAATTGATAATATTTTCTCCTAGTTTTTCTACAATGAAAGCTCTCCAAAAGCGTGCATGGATGTATCCATATTATTTGCTTTAAATTATCAGCTTTAAATTCGCTTTTCTCCTTTAAAACAAGCTTTTCTCTATTTTGATCCTCTGGTCCAGGTTTGCTCGCTTAGTCGCTGGTTTCTCCCGCATCAGACTCCCGAGGCACAAAAATTTATGACCTCCTGGTCATATGCTTCTGGTCTTCATAATAGCAATTTTATCCACTGTGCATTCTTTCACTAGAGCTTTGTGAGCTTCAACCAACCTCTACAGTAACAGCCTCCTCTGTTACACAATACCTCACCAAGCCCTCCCACACTCGGTCTTTTGGCATCCTTCTCTAGGTTGCTGCAAATCTTCTCACCTTCCTCTACCGCCATCTACACAATAGCAAGACCATAAACTCTTCATCTTTAACTCAACTGTACCTCTTTCTACAGAATCTTACTTCTCTGATACCACCTGATGAAAATGGGAATTTGGGGGTTGCCCAAAATCACAATTTCTTTAAAAAAACAAGATCCTGTAGCCTGTTTCCTTCGTGATTTATTCGTTGGTAGAGCATTCATCTCTCCATCATCATCAGAATCTTCCTCTACATTCCATGCTCTCTTTAACAAACATTAACATATAACAGATACATGATATTTGGATCAACAAGCTTGAACACAAGATTTAACTTAATTATACCATACACACAGGCGTAGGCGTACACAATACTAGAACACGTTTCATATATATATATATACAGAACACATTACATTCCAGGCTAAGGTATTTCAGCCTTAAAACCTAGCTCACAATCGACTACATCTTTCTCACTCACTATTTTACTCACAAATAAGATATATCTCACACCCTATCACATTACATTTATATAAGATGCATTAGGAAGAATTGATAAGATTTTCTCCTAGTTTTTCTACAATGAAAGCTCTCCAAAAGTGTGCATGGCTGTATCCATCTTATCTGCTTTAAATTATCAGCTTTAAATTCGCTTTTCTCCTTTAAAACAAGCTTTTCTCTATTCTGATCCTCTGGTCCAGGTTTGCTCGCTTAGTCGTTGGTTGCTCCTACATAAAATATACCATTTGTATCTACCAAACTATCTACTATTTACAAATATACCATTTGTATGTACCAAAAAAGTAATATTGCAATAAAGAATTTATTATTATCCTTATAATTAATAATTATTATTTGTTTATAATTATTACTAGTTAATATTAAATGTTATTTATTATTATTTAATTTAAAATTATGTAATATAAATATGAACCATTAGGTTAATAAACTATAGGGATTGATATTATAAGTCCAAGAGAATAATAAACCTAAGGGGTTAATGCTAAAACCCTAAGGGATAATAAACTCAAGTGATTATTACTTTAAATCCTAAGGTTTATATTCCCTTGCGTTTATAGTATCAATCCCTTGGGTTCGCAATAACAATCCCTTGGTTATATTAATGTAAGTGTTCATATTCCAAGGGTACAGCATTATTCATACGCTTATAATATTAATCCCTTAGGTTCAACATAAATCATGATCAACCAAGGGTTTATATACCTTGGATTTATAATATCATTCCCTTCGGTTTAATAATATTTGTCCCTTGGGTTTATAATACCTTTGGGCTTTAGCGTTAACCCTTGGGCTTATTATTCACTTCAGTTTATAATATCAATCCATTTGGTTTACTATGTAAGGTTTCATGTTCCTAAAGTTTAGTACTAAAACTCCAAGGATTTATCAACCAAAGATAATAATATTAACCCAAGGGATCAATACTAAAACCCAAGGAATTATAAACCCTAGTGAATAATATTAAACCCTTGGGATTAATATTAAAACAAACCATATAAATAATATTATACCTACAGAATATTATACCATTGGGTTTTAGAATTAAACCCAAGGGAGTATAAACCCAAAGGAATAAAATTAAACTGACATAATTAATATTTTAAAACCAAGGTATATAAATTCAAGATATATAAATTCTAAGATATTCAATACCCTCAAATAAAGATGGTTGACCATGGTCAACGATGTTCCAACATCGCATTGTGACAATGATTGTATCAAAATGAAATCAACAATTTTCAACCATGGTCAACCATGTTTATTTTAGGGTTTATAATATTTATCTATGGGTTTAGAATACTAGTCTGGTTTAATATTATTCTCTTTTGTTTATAATTCCTTGGTTTTTCTTATAAATCCCATGGGTTTTGTTATCCCTTCAACTAATATTATTCCCTTTGGGTTTTAGTATTATACCCCACGAATGTGAACCCCTAGATTAATAGACCCAATGGATTGATATTATAAATTGAAGGAAATAATAAACCCAATGGGTTAATACTACAACTCCAAGGTATTAGAAATGAGAGGGACTAATATTATTAAATCCATAGATCTAATATTATAAATCCAATGCATATAAACCATTTGTTGATCATGATTTGTAATTTAACCTAGGGATTAATATTATAAACCTATGAAAAGTTTTATACACAAGGAATATGAACTCTTGGATTAATATACCCAAGGGATTGATATAATAAACCAAAGAGAATAATAAACCTAAGGGTTTAAAACTAAAAAGACAAGAAAATATAAAAACTAGGGTTAACAATATTTTTGCATTGGGTTTTTTATCCCCTCGGTTAATATTATTCTCTTAGGTTTATAATCTGTTTGGGTTTTTTTATTAACCCCGTGCGTTTACTATTCACCCCTTGGGTTTATAACAATCATTTGTTGGGTTTATAATAAAAATATTACAAAACCTTGGATCATGGTTGACCATGACTAATTTCAAATTGAGAGAATCTCTGTCACAATGCCACAATGGATCATGCTTGACCATGGTTGATTCTCATATTAATTCAAAGATTTTCACAGTGTGACATTGGACCATGGTTGACCATAGTTTACCATGATTGATATTATAAACCTAAGTGAATAATAAACCCTACGGATCAATACTAAAAACCAAAAGGACTATAAACCTAAGGGAATAAAATTAAACTCTATGGATTAATATTATAAACCCATAGGATAAAAAATATAAACCCAAGGTATATAAATGCTAAGATAAATATTATAAAAACTACAATAAACATGGTTGAGAATGGGTGAGAATGGTTAATTTCTATATCAAGACAATCCTTGTCACAATGTGGTGTTGGACAATGCTTGACCATGATTAATTTTCATATAAAGACAATCTTTGTGACAACGTGAATTTGGAACATGGCTAATCATTTTTGATTTCCATATTGAGACAATCTTTGTCACAATGTGACATTTGATCATGGTTGAAAATGGTTGGATATTGTTGACCATGTTTACCTATGATTAATATTTTAAAACAAATGGAATAATAAACCTAAGCAATTGATACTATAAAACCAAGGGAATAATAAACCCAAGGGATTAATATTAAAACCCCAAGAGTAATGAA
This sequence comes from Pinus taeda, assembly GCA_000404065.3. Taxonomy (NCBI): domain Eukaryota; kingdom Viridiplantae; phylum Streptophyta; class Pinopsida; order Pinales; family Pinaceae; genus Pinus; species Pinus taeda. Next base: position 35,290 of record APFE031511593.1, on the reverse strand, counting down.
CCCAAGGGACAAATATTATTAACCCAATATATATAAACCCTATGATAAATATCATAAACACTAAAATAAACATGGTTCAAGATGGTTGATTTTCATATTGATAAAATCCTTATCACAATGAGACATTTGACCATGGTTAGGCATGGTTGATTTACACATGGAGACAATATTTTCGAAATTTGACATTGGAATATAGTTGACGATGGTTGATTTTCATATGAAGACAATGTGTGTCACAATACAATGTTTGACCATGATTGTCCATGATTGTCTACGATTTTCATATGGAGACAATTTTTGTCACAATGGGACATTCGAACGTGGTTGACCATGGCTACCTATGATTGAGCATGATTAACCATGATTGATATTATAAACCTGAGGGATCGATATTATAAACACGAGGGAATAATATTAAATCTAAGGGATTAATACTAAAATCGAAAAGGATTACGAACCAAAGAGAATAATATTAAACACAACGCATATAAACCCTAATATAAATATTATAAACACATTGTTTACCATGGTTGATTTTAATATTGAGACAATTCATATCACAATGTAACATTAGGCCATGGTTGAACATGGTTGATTTACATATCGAAACAATCATTGTCATAGTGCAACATTAGCCCATGGTTGACAATGGTTGATTTTCATATCAAGACAAACTTTGTCAGAATAAGACGTTCAATGATGGAGACCCTTTTAGATTTTCATATCAAGAAATTTTTTATCACAATGCAACATTCGAGCACAATTTTGATTTACGTATTGAGGTAAGTCACAATGCAAAAGTTTTACCATGTTCGACCATGATTGATTTTCATATGAAGACAATATTTGTCACAATACGACATTCAAACATGCGTGACCAACATTGACAATGGTTGGGCATGTTTCATTCTATAAAACATGGTTTACCATGATTGTCCATGACTTTCATATGGACACAGTTTTTGTCATAATGCAATCTTCGACAATGGTTGACTATGGTTGGCTACGATTGACGAGAATTCAGCAAGATTGATATTATAAACTGAAAGGTTTAATAAACCCAAGGGAATAATAAAATTAAGCTATTAATACTAAAACACCAAGGGAGTATGAACCAAATGGCATAATATTAAAAAGAAGGGACAAATATTATAAACCCAAGCTATACAAACCCTAAAATAAATATTATAAACACATGGTTGACCGTGGTTGATTTTCATATTAATACAATTCTTGTCAGAGTTCAACATTAGACCATGGTTGTCCATGGTTGATTTACATATGAAGATCATCTTTGTCTCAACCGAGGTTAGACCGTGGTTGATTTTCATATCGCGACAATCTCTATCTCAATGTGACGTTAGACCTTTCTTGACCATGGTTGATTTTCATATCAAGACAATCTTTGTCAGAATGTGGCATTGGACCATGATTGACCATTGCTGATTTTCATATCGAGACAATATCTTTTGTAATGGGACGTTCGACGATGGTTGACCATGATGGTCCATGATTTTCATATCAAGACAATTTTTGTCTCAATGTGACATTCGAACATGGTTGACAATGGTTAACCATGGTTGGCTATGATTGTCCATGATTTTCATATGGAGACAATTTTTGTCACAATGTGACATTCGACCATTGTTAACAATGGTTAACGATGGTTTGCTATGATTGACCATGATTAACCATGCGTGATATTATAAACCCATGGGATCAATATTATAAATGTCAAAATAAACATGGTTGGCCATGATAAACCATCGATGATCATGATTCACAGTGGTTGACCATGATTGTCTATGATTGTCTGTGATTTTCATATAGACACAATTTTTTTCACAATGTGACATTTGAGATAATGATTGATTTAAATATCGAGACAATATTTTTCACAGTGCGATATTGGACCATTTTTGACCAAGATTGACCATGGCTAACTATGTATCATTATATAAAATATGGTTGACCATGATTAAGCATGGTTGACCATGATCATCCATGGTTGACCATGGTTTGCCATGATTGTCCATGGAGATAATTTTTGTCATAATGTGATATTCGACCATTGTTGACAGCGACCCACTATGAATGACCATGTTTGATATTATAAATCCAATGTATTAATACTAAAACCCTAAGGTATTATGAACCAAAGGGGATAAGATTAAAACCAAGGAACAAATATTATAAAGCCAAGGTATATAAACCCTAAAGAGAAATATTAAAAGCAGTAAAATAAACATGGTTGACCATGATCGATTCTATAAGATACGACTGACCATTGTTCACCATTATTGACCATGATTGATATTATAAACCCAATGAAATAATAAATACAAAGGATGAACACTAGAAACTCAAGGGATTATAAACCAAAGGAAAAACTATTAAACCCAACAAAATATAATCACAGTTGACGATGGTTCTTTTCCATATTGAGAAAATCTTTGACACAATGTGGCATTGGACCATGCTCGACCATGGTTGTACCCTTAGATTAATAAATCATTAGATTGTCACAAAGCAACAATGGACCATGGTTGAGCGTGATTGATTTTCATATCAAGATAATACTTGTGACTATGCAACATAGAGCCAACATTAAGCAACATTTTTAATCACTTTTTATTGTCAATATAGGAAATTGTTGTTCTTAGCCTTCTCTACAATGAAATGTAATGAATTCAACACTTCTACTGTATTCATCTTTTCCAGTAAAATTTGAATTCCATATCTATTACAAAACCAATAATCTAATGTCTACATAAATATGTATCATTGTTTGTTTAAACAAATAATTTTCGTCATTGTTCAGTTTCACCTTGTTTATTGTTATTTATATAAATTATGGTTTAACATTAGTTTCTTTATCATAGTAACAAGATTCAAGGAAGAAGACATTAATCACGATCTATTTTAAATATATTTATGGAATTTAAGATTGAATTTTTAATGTTACAGGTTATATGCCATTAAACATTCACGATTGTTTTTAGGTTGAGCAACATATTTCATGCCCTTTGCTCATATCAAGCATTCTCTTTATAATTGTAGTAATGAGAAGAGAGGGGCTATTAATTTTTTCCTAATTTAAATATATTTATAAACACAATGTTAGATATGGAACATTCCTATTTTTTTTGGAATTTCATTATTTTTTATTAGATTTAGGATACGAAATTAAAGGTTTATATCAAAATAAAAATAATGAATGTTTACAAATATTAAAATAAACTAAAATACAAACTAAATCCATCATATGAATAAAATAAATATTTTTGATTATTATGTCTACGCATATGACCTAAAAGATACCATCATCCCACCTTCTCATAAACATTAAATAATTGTTTAGTTGTACGTTAAATATGTTACCATTCCTCAACAAAATTTAAAATAAGATTGTTCCACATTTGATCAAGGCCATACATTATTGACATCAAAAATTTTGAAAGGGAATCTGCTAACTTTGTGGGAAGATAATTTTATTGAAATATTTTTCCTAACTTATGTTTCAATAACAAATTATATAACTAGGTTAATAAAGAGAGTGGAGTTTTATAAATAGTCAAAATCTTCTATGTTTGAGGCATGTTAATATTATTGTGTGTGTGTAATATCTAATAATAGAATATATAATATAAGACATTTTTTATTTAACAAATATATAAAAATTAACCTTACTCTATGATATTGAATACACCATGAAATAAATCATTTAAATATTATTTTAATTTCATAATTACCAAAAATAAATATAATATAATGTTGATATTACCATGCAACAACGTGATTTTTTTAAATATATTTAAATTGAATTAGTAACATCTCAACACAATCATTGATGTAAACACAAAAAATAAATTACCTACTTTTTCAAATAAAAGATTAATATCTCGGGTTCCTAGGATTAATTTTTGTTTTGTATAAATTTAGATATGTATAGAAATTGGCTACTAATCCATTTCACCACAACATAAGGCTACCCATGATACATCTAAACTACAATAAAACCACTAACAAGCCAAGTCACACATATTTATATGAACAATAAAGGTCTATATGTATTGACCAATATCTAAAAATTATCATGCCACCCATAGCCCAAACATGCAACTTATTAATGTTCATATTGTTTCATTGATTTTGATTTCACGGGTGCAAATTGGAACATGCTACTTATTAACATTCATATTTGATTATTGATTTTAACTTGATAGGTGTATTTTACAATCAATTTTATTCCTTTACTTTTACGGTTCAGTTGAGCTTCGATTAGACCAAGAAGAAGTTTCTCGATAGATAACATGAAATTGTCGTTGGGATGGTTTTGACACCTTATATTATTGGGTAATGTGCCATGTTGGAACCTGGGTATTGTGGGCCTTCCAAGATCCCTGAGAGTATTCAACCAATGACCTACAAACTTGTGCTCCCATGATTAATGAAAGCCCATGATTTTTTCCATGTTTCATTGCTTAAGAGATATGTACATGATGTTGATCATGTGATTGATTTGTTTGTATTGCAAGTGGAGTGAGACAGAGGGTTCCATCCAAAGCCTCAATGCACCTTATATTGAAAACAACTCATGCTCTAAAACCAAGAAATAAAGCAAGTTAAAGTGCAGTGGAAGCACTTTGGGCTTGATGAAGCTCCATGGGAGATGGTTGATGAAATGTGGGATTTGTATCCTTTATTATTTTCTGGTTGTAGCAAACGTGTTTTTGGTTGTAGCAAAAGTAATATTGTTATTAAGGGGTATGTTTATTTTTCTTTTCAACACGAGGTTACTATAAATACTACATCGAGGTATGTTATAAAGCTCCATAGGCAATAGTTTTGTTTTCAGCATTTTGGTGGCCATAGGTGTCATAGAACACCATGGAAAATTTTCCCTTAAGGGAGACGGATTTGTAATAACCTCGAGTTAAATATTAATGTAATAAAGGATATTAAAGGAAAAATAAGACCATGGTCATCAGACACATATTCCAAGTTGAATGTTGGGAAAACATTATAGTGGGCACCATGTGCAGTTTAATAATGGTTATGGAAATTAGAAAACACATTAGAAAATTAAAAGAGGAAATAATTGACATTTAATTATGAGAAATATGGAAAATATGTGAAAATTTAAATGAAAAGACATAAATATGCATGGAAGGGAAATTAGAGGAAAAATTAAGGAAAATGATGAAAAATAAGACATCAATGATAAAAAGGAAAGAGAGAAACAATATACAACTTTTGGTTCAGCTTTTGGTTAGCTTAGTTATTAGGTCTCTTACACTCTTGCACACTCAGAGCAGTCGTGGAGCACTTTAACATTCACTTGGATTTGGAGAAAGGAAAGAAAGAAAGCAAGGGAAGGAAAAGGATAAGAAAAGGACGGTTAAGAAAAGCAAGTAGAATTTTGGATTAGTAGCTTCACTAGGAAGATTTTACGGGTACATGTTTCATGTGTTATTTGATTGCTCGATTGTATATGCATATTATTATTAAGATTATTAACATTAATATATATTATAAACCACAAAATAAACATGATTGACCATAGTTTACCATCAATCATTTTGATACTAAGACAATATTTATCACAACGGGACGTTGGACTATGGTCGACAATGGTTGATTTTCAGGTTCAGACAAGCTTTAGAACAATGTGACATTGGACGATCGCTCACCAAGGATGGTCTTGATTGTAAATACAAGTGATTTATATTAAACCCTAAGATTATTACTATAAACCCTATGAATAATATTATACACTAGGAATATGAACCCTCACATTAGTAAATATAAGGGATTGATATTATAAACAAAAGGTATATAAACCCTAAGATAAATATTATAAACCCTACGATAAACATGGTTGATCATGGTTGACCATGGTTCAATGCTAAGTTTGTACGAACCCTGTGTTGATAATTTAAGTTGGTTGTCTTGGGAGTCTCAACATTCTCGTTGACATATTGAGACCCATTACTCTTTGGCACCATTATTGGGGAGGTGTCCAAGTAGGTGTCTTTTCTACTTAGAAGTTCCCTTTCTTTTCCTACCTTTTGTTTTTCATTAATACTATTCACTTGGAAACTTAAAAAAAGAAGGTGGGGGTGGGGATCCAAAATTCAAAAAACAAAACTAATTATTTCATGTATCTTAGGAGTAGGGATAATCAAGGGAAATTCGTACCAAAAACCTTCGCCCATTCAAGTAGTCAACCATTTCTCTCCTTTTGTGAGTGTGAGATTCAATTTTTTACCATGGGGGAGTTAGAAAATCCTCTAAGTGAGCAACCTAAAATATTTTAAGAACTAATAGCCAAGGAAAATCCCATGTCACCTATCCAAAACATGGTTGAAAACAAGAAGAATGAGTTCTTTCCCATCTGAGAAACCAATGGGGAGACAAATAATGAAGGCTATGAGCACCACATTTCTCCCACACTTCCAGGCTTTAGCCTATGAGGACCATGACCTATGACTATATCGTAGATTAATAAAAGATAAATTTGTTTCCCTCCACCCTTAATGATGAGGCCTTGGTCTAGTTTATGAGTCTACCTTTTATTAAATCACATGAAAGTATTTTTCTATCTGGAAATTGATAGTTGAAGAAACAATGTAAACAGAGGAGAGAGGAGGTAGATAAGCTAATAAATTTGATGAATCACAATGGGGCTAATCTTTTGAATTCTAAATCACAGTGAGACAAGAAACTGTGCCAATTTAAATAGAAAATATACAAGTTAGTTCGAAAAAAATGCTAAGGAAATTAACGACTTTAAGGTAAGTAAGTTTGTCGAAATTGCATGGAAACGAACAATTGAAATCTATGCAAAAGTGGAAAAAATAAATATTTCGTTCAGCCATGGAGATAACTTTCCAAACTTTCTTGGATGCATCATCTATAAATGTTACAAAATATGATGCTCTTCCTAATGATTTGATGTTAACAGGCCCAAACACGTGTGAGTGTACTCATTCTAACACATTTTTCTTTCTGCCATGGCCACCTCTATGGAATGAAACCCTTCTTTGTCTACCATATATATAATGTTCACAAAGATCAAGACTGTAGGATTTCAAACCTCGCAATAAATTTTTACCAATAAGGATTTTTAATCCCTTCTCGATCATGTGACCGAAACGCTTATGCCACAGATTCACTGAATTTCCTTCTTTTGTGATAGAAGCCAAATCTGATTTTCCTATCAGTGTCTTCAATGTGTATAATGTTCCTATCTTAGGTCCTCTAGCCACGACCAATGTGCTTTTGCTAATTTTCCAGCCTCCTTTTCCAAAGCTTGTCGAAAGAGTAAACAACACATCACCATCTGTGGTTACAGCAGTAGTCTCACCTTCATTTGTGCTAGATGACTTGTGATTTGTACTATACGGTCTCTCATCATTTTGTCCTTTCTTTGAGAATCAAAATTCTTTCTTCATGTTCCTCGGTTTGCCACAATGAAAGTAGATGATCATTCCTCTCCTTGATTTTGATCTACCTCTCAATCTTAATCACCCTTGCAAGTCACAATCCATTCTCCTACCACAATCAACTAGAGGTAGAGCCTCTCCTCCCTAATTTTCTGCAATTGACTTGCGTCGGAGCTCCTTATTCATTAAACTGCTATTGACATCATCAAACTTTAGGGTCCCTATAGTTTTTGAAGTGCTCATAGCTACAATTAAATTTTCCCAGCTATCTAGCATAGAACTCATTAGCAAAACAACTCTAATTTCATCATCTAAAATGATTTTAACATAGCGAAGCTGATTAGTAATAATATTAAATGCATTCATGTGCTCAACAGCTGAAGCACCCTCCTTTATTTTGAGATTATAATGCTTCTTCATCAAGAACACTTTGTTTGATGTTTTGTTCTTCTCATATAGATCATGGAGCTTCTTCCATAATCCTTCAGCCGTCTTTTCTCCGAACACATTGAAATAAACATTCTTTGCTAAATATTGGTGGATTTTTGCAATCACCTTTCTATCTAGCTTATTCCACTCTTCATTTGTCATCAATGACAATTTCTTTGTTGTGCCCTCAACGAGCAAATATTGATTCTATAAAATCAATATATCCTCCATATGTGATTTCCATAGGGCAAAATTAGCCTCGCTCAACTTCTCCATATATGTAACTTTTGTCTCCATTTTCAATCAAATTCACGCCCCAAAACACAAAAACTACACTTAAAAATAAAACTTTAATTATTACTCTTTAAAATCTAGTAATAATGACCTTCCTCGTTTTGAAATACCCTTTTCAAAATTCCTGCTACCTTTTAAAATATACTTTTCAGAATTCCAATATATAATTATATATGTTTCATAATAAATATAAAAACATATATAATGTTTTAACCTTTTCACATTTCACACATACATATGTTGGTTTAAGAAAGAAACTTGACATATACGTGCAAGCTTGATGTAAAAAAAACTTACAAACACCACGTTTCAACTCCAATCTCCACGGATCTCCACTTTTCAAACTCCAGCAACACATATAGCTCTCCACATTTCAAACTCGAGCAACTGTTTTTTAGTTCTAGCGTTACTCAACTATTTCCTCAACATATCCTTCGACATATCCTTCAACAGCTCGATGGGTAACAACCAACGTTTTAAAGAATGCAACCAAAGCAAGGCGATGGCACTAAGCGGCTTGCATGGTGGATATTCGAACTTGGCTCTCATACCAATTGTTAGATGAGAGCATACAAAACACACAGCGGATTTATACTTAGAGACTTAGACAGCAATAGGAAAGAATAATTTCACAAAGACACACAAATGGAGAAACAAGAAGATTACTTAGTTAAAAACAATGGAATAGATAAAACAATCATTGGAGAACATAAATCACTTTGCATTACATGACAAGCTTGGGCATTGGATTGCTTCCCTTGTCTGGAGAAGTTACAAACCTATAGAGGGAGAAGAAGGATATAGAATAGTGAATGATCTAGAAAATCTTGTATGTGACTCAGATGGAGATCTTGAATGATCTATAATCCTGCATGTGATTCTAGAAACTAATGACGGTGTATAAAGATCTAGAATACTAGAGATCTAGAAAGATTTGATCTAGAATCCTGGGTGAATTTGGCTTCACACTTAACACAAGGTGTATGTAATCACCCGTCTCACCACCATTGTGCTATGATATATTGAGAGACAGATTTGTTAGTCAAAGCCTTGCTAGGTGACAATGTTGGTTATAATGATGCTATATAGATAGATTACTAGTCGGAATCTTCTTATGAAATCTCTTTAGGGCTCAGAATAGGCATGTATCATTTAATGAATACCTCCGTAGTTAAGATGATTTTTGAAGGAAATGTAACTAGGTTCAGTTTTCATTGACTTGTAATTATAATAATATGTAAGAGATCAAACAAATGGATTATTATTCCTTGCATCATGGGTTTCATGAGAAAGATGTGTTTACCATAGGTCAAAGACCTCTTCTTGATGTCTTTTTGATTTATTATCTTAACATAAGTATTATAAAAGACATGATGTGAAATATCAATGCTCCAAAACTAATCACTATTCCCCTTACAAGTCACCCAAAATAAGACAATTTCCTCCATATATGAAATGTTGATTGAGCTCAAAGGTATTCATATCTCTTCTCATTTCATATATCATATATATAGATAATCACCATATTAGTATATACATTTAATAATAATATAATTTTTAATACATAGTATATCAAATATACTTCATATATATAATAATATATATATATATCGTACAATATATAATATTATAACTAATATATAATGTTAGGGATATATAATATCCTATTATTATAACATAAGGAGTATAATGAGTATTATATGTTATATATGATATAAGGGAGGATATATTATTATCCATATATCTAATATTAGGACTATATATGTATACTATTTTAGCTAATGTAATAACATATACTCCTAGGACTTAATATATTAATTATATTAGTATGGTTCCTCGTAACTAACTTCAATGTTCCTCGTAACTAACTTCAATGTGTTTTAAAGGTTAGTTTGCATTCAATTCTTTAAGTATGTTACAAACTAACTCTTGATAACTTTTGCCTAAGCTTTCTCCTTCCAGGTTCTAAAACATTTTGCCTCTTACCTCTCAATAGAGTTTCATTCATCCTGATGGGATTTGTTTTTTTTGGCTTATTTTGGCACTTTATTTATGCATATGTGAATTATACTGATTATTTGCGTTATAGCCACAAGTATAAGTCCCTTTATGGGAATGTTTAATGGTTTATCAATGTAAAGTTGATTATTTATATATTTTATTGAGCTCATAGTCTCCACCATGATGATTAATGTACAACTAATATGTACAACACTTTTCGTAATAAATATATGTACATTTTCATTTTTCCTGTAATTATCCTACGATAGATATTTTCTCTATGTATATAAATTGGAACGAAAACTCTCACTGGCCTCTCGAAGACAGATAGTGCGTCAGAAAAGTTAACTCGGCCTCCTCGTGAAGGTGAAGGCTTAGCTTGAAAAATTCAGTCTCTTACAAAAAAAATACTAATTAAGAAAAACCCTAGAAATTCTAATTACAATTAAAAAAAACTACTTTATCAACGAGTTAAACTACTGCTTTGATTTTTAAAATAATTATCAGGTTAAATGTGTTCTTACCCGTTTGTGTGTTGTTTCTTCATGATCATCTCCATATTCGGCTTTTGCTTTGTGCATAGTTATGCCTTCTGACTACACTTGTTTTAGACTTCGTATTTTACGAAATCGTCTAACTGTTTGGGTTGGTAGATTATCTCCACAACGGGTTCTACACGACCGTTTGAACTTTTTCTTTTAAAATTCTGTCTCTTATAAAGGGTTGTTGTCCATCAGATTTCGACGATTGATCACCCAAGAGGATGAAATGTGTTTTCTATTTTATAGCACGATGATATAAATTAGGGTTGGTTGTCGGGCAGCTGCATTTCTTAAACATTTTTGAAAGCTTTTCTTTTAATCCTCAAATCTCTAGTGCTCTTAATTAATCTTTAAGTCCGTCATAATACATGATAAGTCACTTTTCAATAAATATTTTAAGTCTATTATAATATATGAAACTTAATCTTTAAGTGTGCACAATAATCGTCTAAACTGGGACCATTCCTTCGTGCGATAATACTCTAAACTGAGGACATTCAACTGAGCCCATTCCTTTTTGCAATAATTCTCTAAACTGAGGCCATTCCTTCTTGGAATATTACTCTAAACTGGGCGCATTCATTCGTGCAATAACACTAGCAAGGAAACTAAAAATGGAAACGTCATCCAGTGCACATAAACTCAAACAAATAACAAAATGTTAAAACAATGCAATTGGAGACCATTCAACTACACAATCGACAGCGAAATAGTTGCAATATTTATCAGAGATTCAAGAAGCCCAATACTACTGAAGGAGTTGTTACAATACAATAATCCTCTAAACTGAGGCAATTCCTTCGTGCACTAATACTCTAAACTGAGCGCATTCATTCGTGCAGTAATAATAGTAAGGAAATTAAAAATGGAAAAGCCTTCCTGTGCACATAAATTCAAAACAATCAAAATGTTAAAACCTTGCAATTGGAACCCATTTCACTACACAGTTGACAGCAAAATAGTTGCAATATTTATCAGAAATTCAAGAAGCCCAATACCACTGTTGACAGCAAAATAGTTGCAATATTTATCAGAAATTCAAGAAGCCCAATACTACTGAAGGAGTTGCTCCGAGATCTTTACAATATGATTCAACTAAAACAAACCATAAGCCTTAAAGTTCAAATCCAGTCCAGCATAGTATTAGAAGTTGATATCCAAACAAAAAGTCTACCACTAATGGTTTCTAAAAAATTCTCGACTACAATAAAACCAAACACCATGGCACATAAATATATATACTGTTTTTGCACCAATTCACTAGAATCATTCTACGGCCCACTGATTTTCACGCCTGACCTCCTCCTCCGCTTCAGGAGTAAAATCATTATTTATGTTGAAAGTTTAACGTACTTCTTCAGGCATTTAAGCGTTTATCATGTCGGCAATTGTTTGACATGTAAGATCTAGCAGATCTTTTATTCTTAGGTAATTAGCAGCCTGCAAAAACCCAAAAAGTTTAATAAGCCAAAGTTTCCGTAAAATATACAAATGTATCTATAGCCCAGACAGGCATATACATGTGCACAACATTGCTAGACAAAGCGGCGAAGCTATCTTAGAACAAATATTAAAAGGAACAATTAGTTGATGAACATTGATTTATTGGAGAAGAGAAGCCATAGGTAACTATCCTCAGAGGTTCCAACCCATTTGGTCGGCGGAAATTCAGTTAGATTAGACCTCTCAAAACAACACATCAGAAAAATTTTAGTTTTCAACACAACCAAAAGCCAATGATAATCTGCACTTAGCAACCTCACATTTTGCTTTCCAAAAATATCCAGGAAATCTAAAAAATTAGCTCTAATAACCCCAGGAACCCATAAAACATGAGAGAATCAAATTCTTAAGTAGGTTGTGGCATTTTAGGAAAATTAGATTTCCATGCAACCAAAAGCCTATAATCCTCACATTTTATTTTTCAAGAATACATAGAAAAATAACTTTCAAAAAATGCATATACATTTTCAAAACCTTTTGATTACATAAGAGCAAGAATCCTAACCTGAAATTAGGATTCTGTAGATGAAAATGAAAACAAAATCTGTAGCATGACAAATGTGCCCAGAAAAGCATCAATTAAATTAAAAGAAAACCATATAATTTGGTCACTCAGGAAAATAATTAAATTAACCATTAAATTTGAAAAACAGAAACTCTAAACTTCAAATACAATCCAATTGAGGGTATCATATGGAAACCTTAACCAGATACCAAAAAAATTCTGTCCTTCAACAATATCCTGCTCTTCAAAGAAGAGCAATGGAATAAGAGAATTATAAAGAAGCCCTAATAAAGAAGCCATAAATTGGATTATCTCAGGATATCAATGGGAAAAAAGCTAGAACCTCTTATCAAAAAGAAAAACTTCAAAAACCTTTTAATTCAATCACTCCAAGAAGACATCTTTTAGACCTCTGTCAAATTGGGTTACAAGAAACGTTGAAAATTTTGATACAAGTCTCAAATTGCGTGCCCCAAAAAGCCTGAGATAGAATGCCTCAAACAGGCCAGCAGTCCACAAACCCTGCAAAAGTTCCCAGAAAACCCCAACCCCACTTCCACAAGAGCAAATCTAGAAGGTGAACACAGATAAAACTAGAAACCCTAATTAAATGGGTTTCTTGAGAGATAGCAAGTCCCTGAATCCTTACGAAACCACAGAATCCTTAATAATTTTTGTACCAAATGAAGTTTTCTGATAAAGTAACAACACCTCGAAACCATAATTAACTCAGGCTTTCAAACAATACTAAACCATCAAAATCCTAATTAAATAAGGGTTTTTGACAGAATACCAAGAGAAGGTCGCACAAAGTCGCCTCATCGACTTTAACGAATTCTTGATCCCAATTCTTGATTTCGTCCTCAGAAATGGTCGATCTCTCATCCGCTGTCTTCTGAGCCTGGACATGGTACGTGCAGTATTCGATGACCTTCGAGAGTATCTTACTCGAAACGTTTGGCAACGGAATAGCATTGGCAGTGCCAGCGTCCTCGATCATGATCTTGATGATCTGAGATTCGAATGCCACAGCCTCATTGACATCAAACAATTCGTCATCTGAGCTCTTCAAAGTCACTTTCCTTTCCGTGGCCATGGTTTCCCAACTAATGGATGATCCGAATAAAAGATGATCTGAATAAAAAGGAATGACTGAATTTCTCTGTGTATAAGCGAAGCGAACTCATGAACGAACTTTTGGTCGAACAATATAAGATGAGCGATATGAGGTAAGGCCAATGACTCCATATATTTATAGCCTGATTGATTACCCAAATAACCGTGGTGTGGGCTTTTCGCTGCTTTTCGCTGAGTTTTTTAATTATTTTTTCTTAACTCCAATTAACCTAACCCAAACCTAGAGCTTTTAGGGTTTTCTTATTTTATTGTTTTTTACCAGCTAATCGCTTTCTATTGTCCCTATTTTAGGGTCCAACTAGGTCGGTATTCCCCTAGTGCATCCTAAATTACCCCTTAAAAAAAAAAAAATTAAGAATGAAAAGCAAAAACCTTAACTTTATATTTATAGTTTTGACTTATGGTAAAATAAAGATGGAAATAGGAAACATTACTTTATATTTATATTTTTGAGCTTATGATAGACCTTAAGGTAGTATAAACTACTCCACTTAAGAAGTCCTAAGTCAGGGATCTAGTTTAAGAAACCCTCCCTAAATTTAGCTCAACATGTAGTTGGAAGTTTTGAAAATTCAAATTAACCCCTTGAAAAATGAAAAGTGGGTTTTTCAATGAAAAGTGGGTTTTTCAACGTTAAGTTCATAGCACGCCATCATCCATATCACGTAAAGAGGAGGAATAACTTAATGGAAATAGTGATTTCACGCCACCAACTTATTCATTGACCTCTAGATTTGTTTGTTATATCCTCTCTTGTGATTATGGTCTCATTGCACATTATGGTTTGCACGAATAATGTAATGGCAATAGTGATTTCACGCAAGCAACTTATTCATTGATCTCTAGATTGGTTTGTTATATCCTCTAGTGTGATTATCCTCTGAATTTCACATTATGGTTTGCCTTTAAGGTTTTCATGAAAGAATTATTTATCTAGTTCATGGTAGATTCCATTTTGCCAAATTCAAATCAAAGAGCTCAATTCATGGATTCCCTTGGAGCATCGAATTAGTACAGTGCCCGTGTGAGTTTTGTAAAATTTATTATCCAAAATGGACTTGGTATGACTTTCCTTGAAACTAATTGCTAGTGTTTCATTTTGGAGACTGTGACTTAAAACAACCATCAACTTTGAGTTTGAGCTCGGGGAAGGACCCAAATTTTCACAGTGGTTTGGGATGTTTGTGCCTAGTGCTTACTAATTTTATTCACCCACAGTCCAATCGAGCTCATTGGTTACTCTACCAAATAACCTACATACCCTTTTGATCATAGACAATCCCATGGTGATAGACATCCCAAGTTCACTAACTCATCAATATTCGAGCAACCCTCCCAAGTCACCACAACCTTTTTCAAAACTAGAAGTGAGAATTCCTAGCTAGGGCCTTCTTCGGTAGAAAGCTTCATACTTCGTTCTAAATGTTGCAGAACCCTTCAGAATTCTCATGCTAAATGACACAGAACCGCTAAATGACATAGAACCTTTCATAGGTGTCTTTCAAATTCTATTCTATCCAATATAAATTAATCTATAATCTGCTGTAAATATTAATTATTCTATTAAGTTTTCTATTTACAATTATCCTAGTAATATATATAAATTTCAAATATGATTATAATATATCCTATTAGATATTTAAGATATTAATAAGCAATAATAATCGCTATTATAATAATATAATTATATAATTTCTATAATTTATAATATAATATATATAAATATTCTTAAATAAATTACATATACTCCATAATATATAATTATATATTGTATTAATATATATATATTATTAGTATAATATATAAAGTATCTTATAACCTAAGTATATATTTTTATAATAAGTTTGTCATATATATAAATGTCTTTCAAAAGATTTCTACAGGGGATGAGTGTTATCTCAATTAATTGTGAAAATATGTTGTATTTGACAAAGTAAGGAATTTGTGATGAGGTGATGTGAAGTATTTTTTTTGCGGGTCTAAACGAATGCATACAATTAAAGCATGAAAAAGGAAAACTAAAAAGGTGAGGGAGTTGTAGGCTTATTTCTTTTTTAAATGAAACCATGGTTTTGGTGGTCAAAAAGCTTCTTAGTAGGAGGGTTGATCGCTTAACTAATATGATCAAGAGATGCCACAGTGACTTTCAATGGCCTATGAATCAAGTAATCCATGGATAGATTCTAAGTTATGTTATCACTCTTCTAAGTAACTCACTTGCATGAATCTCCACCTCCATGAATCCCGAGAAGATATTTTAAGAACTTCTAAAAAAAAAAACATTGGAGAATATTTTCCTAAAAATATCATTAACTCTCAAAATCATTCCACAATGACATTACTAATATTCAAGACTTATATATATATATATATATACAAATACACTAATAAAAATTAATTATATATTTTAGTATAATATATATGATGTATATAATAATATATATATATATATAATATATATATATATATAAATATATATATAATATAATTAGAATATAAGTGTGTGTAAATTAGCTAATGTATTACCCTAATTGAAGATCATTGGTTTCAGTGCTGAAAGACAATCTAACTAAATATCATTGGTTTTCATGTTGAAAGGCTCACCCTAGCTGACCTAATTTGCCAAGCCCAAATCCTTATTTTGGAGGTTGAAGATCTATTCAAGAGGCAAAATTTCTTTGTTCTATTGTGCTTATAGGGTGGGTTTCATTATTAATTTACAAGGCCATGCTCGTTAAGTTTGAGGTCACATTGTAAATCTACAAGGTTAAGATCATTTGTTGTTGAGATAGAGGGTTAATCTAGTTGCCTTGTGTGGCCAAGGTTCCTTAGTCTATTGTACTGACCCAATGAAATAAAGGAAGGGGTTGAACTTCACCACATTACTAGGGGTTGATTAAAGTTTAAAATCATAATGGAAAGTTTATTTTTTTTTGTAAATTAGGCTACTTCTATTATTATACAAAAAAGTTTACAAAAAAGATTACATCGAGGCTGGCCTCAAAAATTCTCCATACTCAGATGGATTCAGCAAGACTTTAGCACTAGAGGGTGAAACTTCCTTTGAAAACTAACTTGTCCAACAGAATCTGGATAAACAATTGACACAAACCATGACTGAAAGACTGACAATTGGACATAGTCCGAAACCCATTGAAAGCCAGACCATTTGACACATACCAAAACCCACTATCTCAAGATTGTCCATAGAGTTATACAAACATAGATAGAGTGGAAAACATAGTCGAAGATGAAAACTGAATCGAACATTAATAGACCTGAATAGATCAAAAACTAACCAACGACGAACGCTGTGAACTGGAGTCGCCGAACAAACATCATAGAACTGCAGAAACGACCACCAAAATGACGTAGAGGCAAGCTCAAACATCCACGGAGGTGGATGGTTGCTCCTCAACAATTCTGCAACCATACCGATCTGACGCGCTCGAGTCTATGTAAGGAGTGTCATCTTTAGCCGGCTCGCTTGGATACTGAACATGAGAAGGCTGCCTAGGCTCCGCAG
Organism: Pinus taeda; assembly: GCA_000404065.3. Taxonomy (NCBI): domain Eukaryota; kingdom Viridiplantae; phylum Streptophyta; class Pinopsida; order Pinales; family Pinaceae; genus Pinus; species Pinus taeda. The sequence continues at coordinate 17,905 of APFE031511593.1, read as the reverse complement.
GGACTTCTCGAGGAGCTGCGTTATCACAATTCTCAATTCGAACAGACACAAAATAGGTAGCATTGTCCAAGGAGCAGGGGAACCGAAAAGGGGTTAACGGATGAGAGTTGTGCGAACACGCAGCTGCACGGCCTCGACCTCTGCCTCTACCTCGGCCTCGCCTTGCCCCATGAGAGTCAACTTCTTTAGAGGAGGATTTTGTGGAGTGAGAGGAGCGTTGAGGGGTGGCTCTTCCTCTGGAACCTCCCCGAGACCCACCCCTTCGGCTGATAAGGCGGAGCCGTTCACGTAGCATTCTAGAGTAACACTCAAACGGGGACTGTTACGCAGTAATTTGTCACCGTTGGTCACCGTCCTTGTTACCCTTGCTTTCGCACACTGGAGGACACATTCACGGACCTGTGACTAGTGACACAACTTAAAAACACTTGCATTGGATTCTCCTAAGTATGAACTTCAAAATCCCTGAAGACACCTTTTGAAGATTAGCCTTAAAAAATACCCTTTTTCCATTAGCGCGGATCCACAGTCTCTAACCCGCGCCAATGGCTCAGTTCCTCTAAAGAGGGCACGCCCATGGACGCTCTGTCACAGGACAAAGCCCGCGCCACCCAAAATTGGTCATGATTTTTGGCCAGCGCGCACTGAAGTGTTTTTTCCTCCATTGCTCATGCAGTTCTCTGGGGAAAAATCCCATGGAAATGGCCGAGTGTCGTCTTTTTCATCCATGACAACCCAGTTCAAAGGCTATTCTGGGACAATGCCAAATCTTCAGTAGGTGTCCGGATACAATGAATACTTCCTCCTCCTCCATCTATAAATAACTGTCACCCTGCATTGAACCAACTAGTTTTTGCAGAGAGCTAAGGTGAGCTAAGATTATGCTGGATTGATAGTGAGAGCTGAGAGAGAAGTTATGCTGCCGGAATATTGAGAGAGGAAGTCACTTTGCAAGGCATGTTTAGCTGTTGACCCAGTTGGAGGAGATTTCAACGTCAGGCCTCTTTGGTTGTAATTCTTCTCTTCTTTTATTGAATAATGAACGACTATTATTATGGTTCCACTCACATGTCCTCTGATGATATTTGAGTTATATCTTGCTTGACTGATATATAATTGCATGTACTGGATTTACGCTTGTGTTGGATGGTTCTTTGTTTGTGCAGGTGTCCGTACGTGGAGCGTAAGGATAGTGACCAGCCAAAGCTAAAGGACGGGAGCGGCGTTTCTTCCACGACAAATAGCGTTGGATTCCAGGTAGATCGTTTTGATCGATCTTTAAATTATGCAATTAGGAACCTGCGTGTAGCGTGTGTGATTGTTGCTAGACCCGTGTCGGGCGAGTGGGATCGCCTCTGTCCGCAGAGGGGATTTACCAACTCAACAGGGGGGTTCACTTCACTCGAGACGGTTAAAGTGGAGGAACTTGGTCCAGTCTATTCATTAAGCAGGTTGCCGAGGTAATTGTTCCACCTGCCATTTCTGTACTAAATCCTACGAGGTTGGATTTCATCACCAACTAGTGTTTTTGGTCCGGAGAGCTTACTGTTTGTGTGTGCTTTGACGCCTTAGATTCTTTAGGCGTGTGTTTCAAATTTGATTGGTTCTTTAGCGACTTTAGGTGGTTTTCTTTGAGGTTTTACTTTGTTTTCATGTGCAGTAGTTAAAAGTTTTAGCTGTGGCTGAGTTACCGAGACAGTCCCGTAGACTTCGGGGCAAGTCTCTTGAAGTTGTTACCGTGGCCGATTTATTGAGGAGATCCCGTAGATTGCGGGGTGAACCTCCTGAAGAGGTCCCTGATCATTACGAATGTTTGAAAATCCTTGTAACTCCTCCTAGTGGCAGTAGAGTAGGTCCACCTGAAGAAGGAGAGTCTTCGTTGGTAGTCCATCCAGATTACCAAAATCTAGAAACAAGTTATAATCCTGAAGCTGTTGTGGTTTCCGAGCTTACTGGTTTTGTTTCATCTACTAGTGATATAGGCGAAGAACCTCAAATATCTGAACCTGTTACTCCAACTTCTAGCGTTCCTGATTCACCTAGAGTAGAACGAGTCATCACCGAAAATCTTCCTTCTGGTTTGATTGCTATTGAAGAGCTTGCTCCAGAAGAAGAAATAGGCGTTTCTTACCTTGAATATCTACCTACTCTTGATCTAAGAGAGCGTGAATCCATATTTTACAGTCCTCCTAGAAGTACTACTTGGTATCTTTCGTTAACAAATTATTTAGACAACTCGGTGTTAAGTTTTTCTCCACCTCGTATTTCTTTTCCACCCGGAGTTTTTACTACTCCTGTATATATGTCTAGTCCGTCATCTCCGGAAGCCTATTTATACGGTGGTCTGTCTGTTCCTGCTGGGTATCAGTCCATTTCTGGTACTTTTTCAGGAGCATCTCCTCGTCCTTTCGAACAAAAGTTGTTATCTGGAAGTAGTGGTAATAGTCAGTTGAGTGCAGAAGAAATTCTGATGATGTCAGGTCAACCTCAAGGCAGTCAGTTACCGCCTGGGGGGCAACCTCAAGGTACTCAATCTGCGCCTGGGGGGCAACCTCAAGGTACTCAATATTTGCCTGGGGGGCAACCTCAAGGTACTCAATTTGCGCCTGGGGGCCAACCACAAGGACAGTACATACCTACGGGACAGTACGTTCCTCAAGGTCAACCCCAGACCCAATATGTGCCCCAAGGTCAACCCCAGTACCAGTACGTACCCCAAGG